>JAHCHA010012549.1:0-25107 GCA_027742795.1 Vigna hirtella
GAGCATCTAACCGTTTAAAAGAAAATCTCAAAGCTCGACAACATGCTATAATAGAAGGGTCGTGAAAAGAATTTTTCCATTAACACTATTCAACCCCCCCTCCCCCCGTTTTCTAGTGTTTTTCAGGTACTTCAAGTCTTGCTTCTTTCAAATAAATTTTGATTAATCATTTTCTTCATAGTTGACTTCTTCTTTGCTTCAACCGACTTTCAAATTCTCTTTGGTGACTTTATTTTCATTGTGGCCATCCTCTTTTTGACCTTGACTGACTAGTCTTTAACATTTCTTGATTTGTTTTTTCTCTAGCCATCTTCCCAATAACCTTGCTTCCACTACGATTTATTGCAACTTCAACTCTTTTATCATTCTTTTCGCGAATATCACTACATTTGTACTTTTTGTTGGAACAGACGGTATCGATTTTGTGCAGCAGAAATATCAAAACAGAGTACGATACAGATTGTTTAAAAGCGAAGAGCTATGTATGCTTGAGTTTGATCAATGGAAAAGAGGAAAACAAACACGGAAAGAATTATATGGATGAGTATGTTTTTGGGGAAATCACTTTCATCTTATCCACTCTCATATATTTTAGGAATTCATCATTCTTTTCATCTATGTTAATGTCACTCTCTAAATTACCTTGCGAAGAAAGCCTATCCTTAATTACGAGTTCATACAATTCCTAGCATCCCTAATAATTAATTCTGAAGCACAATTAAAGGCAACCAATCTCATATCCCTATGTCTAGGCGATATTACTTTTGGGAGAAATTCCCCGGATCTAGATTTTACCGTATGTGTCCATATCACTAAAATCAATAATCATGACATCGAATGAGTTAAACAATGCATGCTTTGAGCAAAGAGGAAAAACCCTAACTAATGATGAAAGAAAGCATGTATCATATAAATGATCTTGAAGAAAAAATTCCATACAAGAGAGTTTCTAAAGATTTACATTGAATCCCCAACAACAAAATAAGTTTAGTTCACCATATTCATGGTGAAACTAGATGAAATACAATGAAAAAATGAAAGATAGAACCCGAGAAAGTTGAGAAAGGAGCCTTAGCATCCAAAATCCTCCTCCAAGGGTTGAAAGAGAGTGTTTTTGCTTCGTCCCAGCCAAAGATACAAACCCTAGAACGTTCTAAAGCTTATATATTATTCTAAAAAATACAGAAAAGTAGGCCCAAGCCAAGAAAAGTGCCGCTCAGCGGTAAATACCGCTCAACGGTAGTATCGCAAGTCACTTCTTCCCCTCAGTGGCTTTTCTCCCCTCAGCGGTGCCAACGGTTCTTGTGAGTGCCTTCAACTCTAAGTCTTTTCGTCCACAATACAAAGGTAAATCTTTTCTTGCTTTCTCATTATCTTTTGTCTTACCTATAACATTCATAACTGTGTTGAAGACATTGTCAAAGAAATTTTTTTCTGTGTGCATGACATCGTGGTTGTGTCTTAGCAAGTTGTCTTTCCAATAGGGAAGTTCCCAGAATATGCTTCTTTTAGTCCAATTATGCCATTCTCCAAATCCTTCTATCCTATTATGAGCAGGTTCAATGACTTTTGGATAGTCTTTCACTCTTCTCCAAACGTGTGATCCAGTCAACTTCGGCGAGGGCATATCCGTTTCAACTTGCCCTTTACGAAATGCCTTTTTGTTTCTTCTAAAGGGGTGATCAATGGGCAAGAACCGTCGATGGCAGTCAAACCAACTACTTTTCCGACCATAACTCAATTGGAATGACTTTGTATGTTCCATGCAATGTGGACAAGCTAATCGACCATGCGTGCTCCAACTAGATAACATGCCATACGCTGGGAAGTCATTAATAGTCCACATCAAGGCTGCCCTCATAAGGAAATTTTGCTTCCTTGAAACGTCATATGTCCAAACACCATTCCATAGCTTCTTCAAATCATCAATCAAAGGCTCCAAATAAACATCAATCAATGATTTGGGATTAGATGGACCTGGTATTATACACGATAAAAACATGTAAGGCTTTGTCATACACATCTCAAGTGGTAAATTGTATGGGGTAACTATCACGGGCCAGCATGAATATGGTGATGCAGACGCCTGAATGTACGGGGTAAACCCATCAGAGCATAGACCAAGTCTGACGTTACGCGGTTCACTAGCAAAGGATGGATGTTTACGATTGAAGTGCTTCCAAGCTTCACCATCAAAAGGCTTTGTTACCATCATGCCATGTCATGTGTTCTGATGTTTGCATTGAAGTAAACATTCTTTGTAATCTTGGAATTATAGGCAAGTAGAACATGGACTTTAAGGGGATTGGTTTTTTTTTCCTCCTTCCAGCATGCATCGTATGATATCGAGGTGAGCTACAAAACTTGCATTCAACCAACAATGCATCATTTTTTCCACTGCCATTGTCATAGAATAACATACATCCATTAACACAACAATCAATCTTCTTGACTTCCAATCCCAACTTTGAAACACATTTTTTGGCTTGGTAATAATTCTTCGGCATAAAATTGTTTGGTGGTGTCAAATCTAACATCAATTTTGTATAAAAGTCCACTGCTTGAATGGGCACGTTCCAATTAGATTTGCCAGCCATGAGTCTAATGCACACTGACAATTTTGACTCAGTTGAACCTTCAAATACAGGTAGATTTGCCTCTGTCAGTAAATTGTAAAACCTCTGAGTGGTTTCATTTGGAGGCTCTTCATCATGACTATCGTTTGTTTCTTGTTCATCATGGCGACGAAGAGCATTGTCGACCATCTCTTGCATATAGGCAAATTGATCTATCTCAGATGTATGTACAATAGTATTCGAACCTGATGCAAGCCGCTTTTCAGCTGCAGTGGAGGTCGAAGGAATTTCTTCACCATGAAATGTCCAAACCGTGTAATTAGGCATGAACCCGTTTTGGTATAGGTGAAGTTTGATGACTTCATCTTTCAAAATCCTTGTACATTCGCACTTGATGCATGGACATCGAATCCCTCCATCCAGAGCATAATATTGATATCGTCGGGTCATCTCCACAAACTCTTCAACTCCGATGACAAAAGATTCCTTCAAACCTCTCCTTCCGCTATAATAACGGTCGTACATCCATCCACGGTGTTTGGGAAAATGGGCCATGTTCTGTGACAAGCCAAACAAAGGCAAACTTAGCCAAAACAACAACACTCCATGTGACATAAGTAATAAACCTATTACTACTCAAGTCGAACATGGAAGGCAATTTGAAAACTACTGTCATAAGCATACAATTTGAACACTATTGTCATAAGGGGTTGTGTATTGAAGTTGGGGGAGACAACTTGTTATTACTGAAGTTCTCTTTTAAAGAGTACTTCCACATATTTTGTAGGTTATAAGTGTTTATAGTATTTTCGCACTTCTCATTCCATTGAGAATGTGTGTAGTACCATAGGATTTTAAATGACTACTGAACTTAATCAAGTTGTAGCCTAATAAATGAAAGACAATATACATGAACATACAATATAGACATCAACAAAATTTAGGCAATCAAATAGACAACAAACAAATTTTGTAGTGTGAGTTCTTAATTAGCCAGGTTTTACCATTCTAAACTTGTTAGGATAGTTTCTTTCGAGTTTATTTTCCTAGTTTAGTGCAATTTGCAATTGTAGTACACCTTTTGTAAGGTTTCAGTAGTGATTTTTAGCTACTTCATCTACTTTTTTATGTTTCAAGTAGGCAAACTTTGAGATTTAGCTACTTCATCTATTTTGACATGTTTCTTAGCGAATGTGAGTGACAGTGGAAACGTAATGAACTGGTATGTTATGTGATGAGATAATGTTTGAGAGATGCAGAAGCTGATTGAGATGGCCTTGTGCAGGGAAAGGTATCAGAACCACCACCACTTGATTTTTCTTACCAAGATTTTTTCTCCATTGGAAGCCATGTCCAGGAACTTAGAGAAGCTATTACTCAACTTTAACAATGGATTTCAAAGTACATTTCATATCACATAATTGTGGAGAAGTAGATTTGATAAGAGATGATTGACAAAAGTACTTTTGTTTTTTGAGGTCACATTGAATGAAAAAGAGAGGGATTTAATGATGACATCACAACAGGTGGAAATGATCAAAACAAAAAGAAGATTTCATGCAGAGGCTAATCCAAGATTTCTAGATGAAAGAACTGAGAAATTTGAAGTGGCACACTCCAGGAAAGAGATCTTCGTATTTTTACAAAATGAAATGGATTTATGGATGGAAACAAGATAAATTGGATGCAAGCAAGCCCCTACTCCATTGATCTCAAGCATAAGCTATAGGAAGCTAAAGTAAAACCCACAGTAGACGAAAGAATGAACCAAAGATAAAGACTGATCTTGTTCAAACATGGCCAAGGCATATAGCATATTCAGTTAGTCTCATTAGTCAATTCATGGTCAATGCAAGAGAACCTCACCTTAAATCTTTAGCATACAGAGTTAGTACTAACCAACACCTATAATAGTTAGTTACTCACACTAGTGGTGTCTAAACAAGGAAGCAGCTGAATTTAATCACAATTTCCAGTTAAGCATCCAACAATCTACCTCACACAATGACAGAGACAAAACAACATGAAAATGAAAAAAAGAAAGAAAGCAAGCATCATTCAAGTACAATTTCTTCTCAACAAAAAATTAATTTTGAAAAAAAACTTACCTCGAAAGAAAAATGGACGAAGATGCCAGCCTCTACAGACCCCGACCACGAACTTAACAAGCCCACATCACCCCAACGCTGCCGTCAAGCCAACCTCGATGACCCACCACCACTACCGCAAAACGCCAACTAGCACGACCCACCACCCTGCCGGAAAGACCATGCCACCAACAACCTAAGCTCCGCGAAAGAACGCCTTACGGTGACCAAAAATAGACTAGGGCTTTGGTATCGTTGGAGGAATTTCTGAAATTTGGGCAGAGGAGAGGGGGAATTACTGACAATTTGGGCAGAGGAGAGGAAGCTTACGACTTTGGTATCGTTGGAGGAGCACAGGGAAGGGTTGGAGGGAAGGGTTTTGGGCGACGAAGAATAGGACGAAGACTAAGGCTGGTGGGAAAATGAATTGCAGAGAGGGAACAACTTAAAATTCTTCGAAGACATTACCGAAGGCCTCTAAGCCGTCGGTAATTGACTTCATCACTGCATTACCGAGGGCTCCTAGGCCGTGGGTAAAAGGCCGTCGGAAAAACGCGCATTTCCTGTAGTGTCATCTGGCACTCCATTTATCTTCACAGTGTTACAAATTTCATTGAAGGTGGTGAGATGTTCATAGGGGCTTTCATGTGATAGCCCATTAAACTGATTGCTTTTCACCAACTGTATTAATGCTGGTTTCACCTCCATGTTTGTGGCATTGACCCTCGGCCTTGCTATACTGTTAAAATGTTGAGGGCCAACAAAAGTGGTGTAATCTGCAAGAGTCTGTCTGCCATTATTCTCCTCTATCATGTTTTCAGTGTTATGGTCAGACCTTGGTGGTGAAGGCTGTAATAGTGTCTCAGGAGAAGGGAATAGTTCACGTGAAGTTTGAATTCTCCTCCTCCTTCTAGTTTCGTCCAAGCCTTCAAGAAGAGGTTCATAAATCTTTTTGCTTCTAATCTGAATATTATCCTACATACACAAGGAAACAAAACCCTAGAAAAAATTTTGTTAGCAAAAAAGATAGAAAAGAGAAGATAGAATTGAAGAGATAAGAAGATAGGAAATAAAAACTGAAAAATAAAAACAAAAAAAAATAAAAACAAAAAACAAAAAATAAAAACAGAAAACTGAAAATTAAAATAAAAACAGAATAACAGAATTCACAACAAGTCAAAAATAAAAAAAAAATCACACAAATATACTAGTTAAACCAAAGTCCCCGGCAACGACGCCAAAAACTTGTTTACCTCTCGACAAGTGTAACCGAATCGTAGCAAGTAATAATCCTGGTAAGACCAAGTATCGTTTCCCAAGAGACTCAAGGCCTAGACACTTATGTGATTAATTGATTAATTAAGACTTGAGAACAAAGTGTTATAAGTTTCAAATGCAAAAGACTGAAAAGTAAATATGTATGCATATGATGATCAATGGCAAGAAGAAACAAAAAGCGTGAATTGAAATATATGGATGAATATGTTGTTGGGGTTTATCAAGTTCATCTTTTCCACTCTCTTATATTTAGGAATTCATCATTCTTTTCATTAATGTTAATGCCACTTTCTAAATTACTTTAAACCCGATTCCTCGACGAAGAAAGCCTAATCATAATCACTAGTTTACAATCTCTTGTCTCCCTAGCAATATCATGCATTATAGTGAACAGAAGCTTAAAGGCAACCAACCATCATACTCCTATCTCTAGGTTGGTAATATACTGTTGGGAGAGATTCCCCAGATCTAGACTTCCCCGTACGTTCCCGTATCGACAAAACCAATAATCATGACATCGAATGAGTTAAACTATGCATGCTTTGAGCAAAGAGGAAAAACCCTAACTATTAATGAAAGAAAGCATGTATCATATAAATGATCTTGAAGAAAAAATTCCATGCAAGAGAGTTTCTAAAGATTTACATTGAATCCCCAACAACAAAATAAGTTTAGTTCACCATATTCATGGTGAAACTAGATGAAATACAATGAAAAAATGAAAGATAGAACCCGAGAAAGTTGAGAAAGGAGCCTTAGCATCCAAAATCCTCCTCCAAGGGTTGAAAGAGAGTGTTTTTGCTTCGTCCCAGCCAAAGATACAAACCCTAGAACGTTCTAAAGCTTATATACTATTCTAAAAAATACAGAAAAGTAGGCCCAAGCCAAGAAAAGTGCCGCTCAGCGGTAAATACCGCTCAACGGTAGTATCGCAAGTCACTTCTTCCCCTTAGTGGCTTTTCTCCCCTCAGCGGTGCCAACGGTTCTTGTGAGTGCCGCTTAGCGGTAATTGGCGCTGAGCGGTACTTCTGTTTTCTCCTCTTTTGCACTTTTCTTGTCCTTTTCTGATTCCATCTCTATCCCTTTTCACTTCTTTCATCAATTTCATCTAAAAACCTGCAAAAACAAGGGAATCAAGCATAAAACCTGTCCAACTCTATTATTTCCAATAATTCAACAAAATCATGAGTTCAAGCTAATTTCTAAGTCATAAAGGTTGTAATTGAAGTCAATTTGAAGTATAAAAGTAACCGTTTTTCAACTGTTATCAACCACCCGTTTTGGAGTTGAAACCTTTACCATCCCATTTGAAATATGCTTATCTTGAGAGGGATGGGAAACTCCCTGTTATTATATCTGCATTGCTTACTGATGAGCAGGAAAAACAACTATTACAGGTTATCAGAGATCACAAGAAAGCAATAGGTTGGACTTTGGCAGATATTCCTGGTATTAGCCCTTCATTTTGTATGCACAAAATACTTTTGGAGGAAGGTGCTATTCCTGTGAGACAACCTTAGAGAAGACTGAATCCTCAACTGATGGAGGTTGTCAAGAAAGAGGTAACCAAGTTGCTACAAGCAGGTATTATATATCCCATTTCTGACAGCACTTGGGTGAGCCTTATACTTGTGGTTCCCAAGAAATATGGAATCACAGTGGTTAAAAACGAGAAGGATGAGTTGATTCCTACTCGTATTCAGAATAGCTGGAGGGTTTGTATTGACTATAGGAGATTGAACCAAGTCACTCGAAAAGACCACTTTCCTTTGCCATTCATGGATCAGATGCTAGACCGTTTGGCATGTAAGTCACATTATTGTTTTCTAGATTGATTCTCCGGGTATTTTTAAATCCGTATAGCCCAGGAGGACCAACATAAGACTACCTTCACTTGTCCTTTTGGTACATATGCTTATCGGAAAATGCCATTTGGTTTATACAATGCTCTTGGTACATTTCAGCGATGTATGCTGAGTATTTTTACAGACTTATTGGAGCATTGTATTGAGGTTTTCATGGATGATTTTAGTGTGTATGGTTCATCTTTTGATAATTGTTTGGCTAATCTTGCAAGAGTTTTGCAGAGATGTGAGGAAACTAACCTTGTTTTGAATTTTGAAAAATGTCATTTTATGGTGGAACAAGGTATAGTTTTGGGTCATGTTGCATCCAGGAATGGTATATCTGTAGATCCTGCTAAAATTGATGTTATTTCACAATTGCCTTACCCCTTTTCTGTACGAGAGGTTCGATCTTTTCTTGGTCATGCAGGGTTTTACAAGAGGTTTATATAGGACTTTAGCAAGATAGCTAATCCTCTCTCCAACTTACTTCAAAAGGATGTACCATTTGACTTTAAAGGGAAGTGCAAAGCTGCTTTTGATTCCTTGAAAAGAGCACTCACTACCACTCCCATCATCCAACCACCTGATTGGACATTGCCATTCGAGTTGATGTGTGATGCATCAAACTTTGTAGTAGGGGCGGTACTTGCACAAAGAAATGGGAAGCTACCACATGTGATATACTATGCTTCTAGGACATTGGACACTACACAGGCAAATTATACCACAACTGAGAAGGAATTACTAGTTGTTGTATTTGCGTTGGACAAATTTAGATGATACATACTTGGATCCAAGGTAATTGTTTATACAGATCATGCTGCATTGAAATTCCTTCTAAAGAAAGCAGATTCCAAACCAAGGTTGATCAGATGGATGCTACTGCTCCAAGAGTTTGACATTGAGATTCGGGACATAAGTAGAGCCCATAATCTAGTAGCAGACCATCTTAGTAGGATTGAAAAAGAAGAAGATGAAATTCCTATTCAGGATGACTTTCCTGATGAAGTCTTGCATGCATTGACTTCTGTAAAAGGTATGTATCCTGAACCTTGGTTTGCTGACATTGTTAACTATTTGGTTGTTTTAGCTATTCCTCCATCTTTTCTCCAAATTTGAGAAAGCCAAATTGAAAAGTGAGGCGAAGTACTATGTATGGGATGAACCATTCTTATGGCGCATTGGTAGTGACCAAGTTGTAAGGAGGTGTGTTCCTGATATAGAGATACCTTATGTGCTTGAATTTTTTCATTCATCACCTTTTGGAGGACACTATGGCACGCAAAGGATAGGTAGGAAGGTGTTGGATTGTGGATTATATTGGCCTACTATCTTTAAAGATGCACAGAGGATATATGAAAATTGTGAGCAATGTTAGAGGGCATGCAGATCCATCACCAAGAGGGAAGAGATGCCTCAACAACCCATGCTATATTGTGAGGTATTTGATATTTGGGGTATTAACTTCATGGGTCCTTTTCCTTCTTCTTCTGGGTTTTCTTATATTTTGCTTGCTGTAGACTATGTTTCCAAATGGGTGGAAGCCATAACTACAAGGACTAATGATGCTCGAGTTGTTATGAGTTTTGTCAAGTCTAACATTTTCTCTAGGTTTGGAATACCACGAGCCATCATTAGTGATCAGGGGACCCACTTTTGCAATAAGCTGTTAGAGAATATGTTGAAAAAGTATGGGGTGATGCATCACATTGCAAAGATCAAGAAGATATTGCAAAAGCTAGTGAAGCCAAATAGGAAAGATTGGGCCGCAAGATTGGATGATGCACTTTGGGCACATCGGACGGCCTACAAAGCACCAATAGGTATGTCACCTTTCAGGGTTGTATTTGGAAAGGCTTGCCATCTACCTGTGGAGATTCAACACCGAGCCTATTGGGCTGTGAAAGCTTGTAACTTGGACATGGAAGGAGCAGGGAAAGAGAGAAAGCTCCAACTGCAAGAACTAGAGGAGATTAGGCTCATAGCCTATGAAAACACCAAGTTTTACAAAGAGAAAACCAAGAAATTCCATGATCAAAAGCTTGTGACCAAAAAGGATTTCAACATAGGTCAAAAGGTGTTATTGTACAAGTCCAGGGTAGGGCCTATGAGTGGTAAATTATGCTCCAAATGGGACGGTCCATTCATTGTAACAGAAGTGTTTCCCTATGGAGCAATAGAGATCAAGGAAGAATCTTCTGATAGAATCTTCAAGGTTAATGGCCATCGTTTGGGGATATTTAATGAAAATCAAGACATGCTGAATAAGACGATGGATGGAGTAAATTTGACCACTCCAACATTCCTTCCATCATGAATGATGGCAATGCTCTAGCTAGGACAAGCCAAATCTAGAAGCAAATCAAGCCATAAGTTCATGGATGAAGATTGCGGAATTTGGTGGTGGTGAAAGGTGTTGATAGCTCACGATTTTGGGTGTTTCAATGATGATGGAAGGTGTGTTTGGTGGTTCTCTAAGAGTGGTTGGGCCAACTCTTGGAGGAAGGTGGCTAGAGGAGGCCACTTGGGTTGCTCTAGCCTAGGGTGACCTTAAAAGAGTAGTATGGCACAAAAATGGCAACATAACTTTACTCTAAATCAAAGGTGATTACATGATGGAGAGCACCTCTATTTATAGGCTAAGGTGTCTAAAAATGGGCTGAAACTTTAACCTAAAAGATCCACCTTGGTTGTCTTGGAGAGCAAGGAGAAATCCTCTCCAATAGGAGGGAGACAAGTGGCAAAAATCCTCTCAAATGAGAGAGTGACATGTGGCCACTACCTATGGAAAAACTCTCCATTCCTAGAGTGACACATGGCCACTAACTAGGAGGAAAACTCTCCAATGGGAAGCTTCCACATGTCTAAAACGAAATTCTTCTCCCTTGTTCTCCAAGCTTAGCCAAAATGTTGACCCCTTGGTCAACACACCCATTTTGGAGGTCTAAGCATAGTCAACTTTGGGCCTTGACCCTTTTTTGACTTGTTTGGTCAAAATCCTATTCTACTTGGCCCAAAATACAAGGCCCAATTGAAATGCTACACTACTAGGCCCATAATACCAAGCCCAAATAAAATCTAGACTACTTGGCTCATAATACAAAGCCCAAATAAAATCTAGACTACTTGGCCCAAAATACAAGGCCCAAAATTATTCTTACTCTACTAAATCTTCATGATGACTTAAGATGACCCAAGAGAAAGAGTCTAGGCCCATCTTTCATAGATGCCTCCAACACTTCATGAATGTGCTAGGTCATGGCAAGGGGTATGCCATCATCCCCTCCCTCTTGAAAAGGATTTGCCCTCAAATCTTCTTGTTCTTCTATGACAAAAACCTTTTTCTTATTATTTGGTTAATTTGTGTATCTTTCCACCAGGATCAAAGATCCATATGAAAGTTTCATCAAACTTAAAACCAATAATCTTGGGTTAATAAATGTTACCAACGAGGAACATTGGTATCTTGAAGCTACTGAAGTTTTGATGATGTTACAAGTTGAAGAATTGAAGACTCTTGTTGCATTTACATTAAAAGCATTTTTGTACAAATAATTGTATAGGAATAACTTTTTGATGAAAGAGCACTTAGAAGTTTTCCATTTTAGAGAAACCTTGCACAGATAATCGATTATTTCGTGTGATAATCAATTATCACAAGCCAAAATAGAAAAATTGCTCGCACAAATAATCGATTATTTCACAGAATAATCAATTATCACTGTTTGATTTAATATTGCCCAGGTTGCGCAAATAATCATTTATTGCTCAGGATAATCGATTATTAGTTTTTGAAAACCTCATAACGGGCACAAATAATCGATTAACACTTTTGATAATGGATTATCACTAGCAGTTGAGAGTTGGTTTTTTAGTTTCTAACACCTGGGCTATATATACACCTTCCTAAACCTCTTAGAGGTTTAACTAAGCCATTTGTGAATACAGAAAAAGTCTGAGGAAGTTCTCAAGTGTTAGTGTGCTCAAATCAAGTCTTGTGAAAAGGAGAAACTTACTCTTAGTGTGTCTAAGGTCGAAGGAGTTCTCTTCAAGTTGATTGATTTAAAGTTCTTCCATTCGTTTATCGAAGGAAGGTGTTTTCTATTCTTTAACATTTGCTATCTGATTGTAATTTGTAACTATATTTTAGAGGAAAAAGGTTAATCATTGTTTATAGTGATTAATGATTGGACGTAGAATCTTTAGATTCAAACCAGGATAAAACATTTTGTGGTTTTCTCTATCTCTACACTTTTACTTTACCAACTGTTTGATAAAAGTCCTAAAAGAAAATCACAATTTTTAAAAGAACCAATTTACCCCTCCCCTCTTGGCTTTTGACCGATACACGCTCTTTAAAACCTTTCCGCTACGCGATATAAGTTGTTCCAACAATTGGTTTCAGAGCTTTCTTTGATAGTTTTTCAAATTTTTTGAAAATGGCCGTTCATAACTATGTTTATGCTAAGGTTGCCTCCATCAACAAAACTATTGGTGATAACTATTCATTCTGGAAAGTCAGAATGGAAATATTTATGGGGTCTGTTGACATTGGCATCTGGGAAGCGATTCAAAATGGTCCTTACATTCTTGTGAAAATTGTTGATGGGGTTGAACAATAAAAACCATATTTTTCATGGACTGCTGAGCAAAGTAGAAGAGCTCAATTAGATATTAAAGCTCGTAATATTATATCTTTTGTTGTGGTGCTTGATGAGTTCTATAGAATTTCAGCGCAGGAGATGTGGGAAGTACTCAAAGTCACTCATGAAGGTATTAATGACGTGAAACGCACAAGCAAGAATACACTTATCCGGGAATATGAGATGTTCAGGATGCAACCTAGAGAAACAATAGTTGATGTTCATAAGCGCTTCACTCACATTGTGAACCATCTAACATGGTTAGGTAAGACTTTTAATGTTGATGAGCTTAATGTAAATTTTTTGAAGTCATTGGACAGGTCTTGGCAAGCGAAGGTGACAACCATCTCAAAATCCCAAAACCTATCCCAAATGTCGATGGAAATCCTCTTTGGAAAGCTCCATGAGCACGAGCTTGAGCTAAACAGATTGACTGTGGAAGAAGATCAAGGCAAGAAGAATTTCATGAATTACAACTTAAATATGAAAAAGCATTAGATGAAGAAGTGATTCTAAGAAATAAGATTAGTAATCTTGAAATGAAAGAGTTTGAATCTAATGTGGTTGTAAATCCTATTGAATGCTTGTCTTGTAAGAGTTATATGTTTGACATTGATATACTTGACAACTTACTTGCTAAAGCAACCAAATCTATTTCACATGTTAACAATGGCATTAGAAAGAATAATCTTAAAATCAAGAATGTATATCAACACATGAAACCTCAAATGAAAAGAACTCGTAAAATTTTGGGTTGAAAAAGGTACTTTTGTGAAAAACAAACTGCATAGTGTTTGTTGTTTCTATTGCTTGAAGCATGGTCATACTTCAAATGGAAAGTATGCATGGCTTAAAACTGTGAAATGATGTTTCTTTGTTTATACTAACCCCAAGGACCCATATGAGATTGGGGACCTAAATTCTTGCTTAACTTGTCTTGTAGGAATCTTGAAAGTCAAAGAAGTCATTGTGGTACCTTGACAGTGGATGTTCAAGACACATGACTAGTGACAAGAAGAGGTTCATATCTTTTGAGAAGAAGAAACAATGATTTCTTACATATGGAGATAACAACAAAGGAAGAATAATTGGAACCGGAGACATTGGAGGAGGAAATACATTGACCGTCAAAGATGTGTTGTACGTTGAAGGACTCAAGCACAATCTCCTAAGGATAAGTCAGTTATGTGACAAAGGTCTCACGGTAACCTTTGAAAGTGATAAATGTATTGTCTATTTTAAGAATTCTTCTGATATAACTTTACAAGGTGTTAGACATAATAACATATATTTGATTGACATTGAGAGTGCATCTAGTCATAGCATAACATATTTAGTTGTAAAAGAGGAAAATCCTTGGTTATGGCATAAAAGGGCTGCATATATTCATATGCAACATTTGAATAAATTGATTTCTAAAGATCTTGTGATTGGTTTGCCTAAATTAAAATTTGACAAACTATGTGTTGCTTGTCAAAATGGAAAGCAAACCAAATCTTTCTTTCCATCTAAAAGCATGATTTCTACATCAAAACCTTTAGAACTATTGCATATGGATTTGTTTGGTCCTTCTAGAATTAAGAGTTTTGGTGGAAACTATTATGCACTTGTGATTGTAGATGACTACACTAGATTTACTTGGACATTCTTTTTAACTTTGAAAAGTGAAGCTTTTAAAGCATTCAAAACTTTTTCTAAACAAGTTCAAAATGAAAAGGATTTGAAAATCAAGACTTTGAGAAGTGATCATGGTGAAGAATTTCAAAATGAGTCTTTTGAAAAGTTTTTTGATGAACATGGCATAACTCATAACTCATAACAAAATGGGGTTGTTGAAAGGAAAAATAGATCCTTAGAAGAGTTAGCCAGAACTTTATTGAATGAGTCTAACATGCCAAAATAGTTTTGGGCTGATGCAGTTAGTACTGCTTATTAGGTGTTGAACAGGATGCTCATTAGGCCTATTCTGAAATTAACTCCTTATGAACTGTTTAAAGGTAGAAAACTAAATGTATCTCACTTAAAAATATTTGGCTGTAAATGCTTTGTATTAAACAATCGCAAAGATAACTTAGGAAAATTTGATGCAAAATCTAATGAAGGAAAATTTGATGCAAAATCTAATGAAGCATTTTTCTTAGGTTATTCACTAACTAGCAAAGTGTATAGGGTATTCAATAGAAGAACATTGATCATTGAAGAGTCCATGCATGTTGTTTTTTTATGAAATTGTGGACCTTGAGGACAACCCTCTTGAGTCAAACCAGCCCATTGTAGGTGATGAAGATTACTTAAGGAAGCCCTTGAAGAAATTTACTTAAATGAGAATGCTCCTTTTGAAGATCTAATTGTCCATCAAGAAATTGAACAAAGAAGCTATCAACAACCATGAGGCCTCTCTTTGGACAACATCATTAGAGACATCTCACAAGGGGTAGCTACTAAACATAACTTAAATAATTTTTGTTTAACCGTTGCTTTTGTGTCTCAAATAGAACCCAAGAAAATAAATGAAGCTCTTCAAGATGATAAGTGGTGCATTGCTACGAAAGAAGAGTTGAACCAATTTGAAAGGAATGATGTTTGGGAACTCATTCCTAGAGAAGAGAATTACCAAGTGATTGGTACAAAGTGGGTATTTAGGAATAAGTTGGATGAAGAAGGAAACATCACTACGAACAAAGCAAGACTTGTTGCTAAAGGCTATTGTCAAGAGGAAGGTATAGACTATGATGAGACATATGCCCCGGTAGCCAGGTTAAAAGCTATTAGACTATTACTTGCTTATGCATCATCAATGAAATTTAAATTATACCAAATGGATGTGAAAAGTTCTTTTCTGAATGGCTTTATAAAGGAGGAAGTTTATGTTAATAAACCTCCTGGTTTTGAAGATTTTAAATTTCCTGATCATGTCTATAAACTGAAGAAAGCATTGTATGACCTTAAACAAGTACCTAGGTCTTGGTATGAGAGACTTAGCACATTCTTGATAGAAAATAACTTCTCTAAAGGAAAGGTTGTGATGGCATATCCCTAAAAGTTAAGTCTTGTGTTGGAATCGATAGTCTTTCAAACATATACATCCAACACAAGACAAATAAAAGCTTCAAAGATGCTCTTACTCTTCAAGACCTTGATAATTCATTTGATTTAAGGTGTATCATTGTTGGGAGCTATATTCTTCATTTACTCACTATTATAAAATTTGTTCTAAGTTGTGTTATAAAATGGGTATTTGACCTTAGTGGAGAAGCACACAAAACTCCAAAGAAGATAAGGAACTTTGCCTTGTTCCATGTTGAAGATTTGAGGGAAAATCCTTTTCAAGAGGGAGGGAATGATGACAACCTCCTTGGCTAGGTTGGGCCAAAGCTAGGAGATGTTCTTGGAGGGGTGTTCATTGGATGAATGGTGGGGAAATGTGGTGGTAAATGGTCCAAGGATGATGAGCTAATGTATGTGCGTTTTTCAAGTTCGTTTTTGGTAGTTTTGGCTACTTTTTTCTGCCTTTTCTTTTTTTGAGTCATTCCTTTCTGCTTTGTTTGGTCTTATAAGCTTATTTTGTGTCATTTTTATTTTTGAATCCATCGATGTTGTCTAGAGTCATTTTTAGTCCTTTACATGTCTTTACTTCCATGTTTAACGTTTGAAAAATCACCAAAAATACATGTTTGTGTAAATTTCAAAACTGTTTCATTTGAGTGCCTTTGAGTGCTTTTATTTTATATATTTGAGTTCATACTTGTTGTTAGATCATGAACAAGTTCATAGAGTTAGGTTTCCATTATGTCACTTTTTGTGTTTCATGCTATATTTGATTCTAGTAGGTTTTCTTCATTTTGGTGCTATAAGCTTGTATAACTTGAAACTCCTTGTAATATTCCAGATTTGAGATCTGATTTTGTGTGTGTTTGTGCTAAAAATTTAAAAAAAAGAAGAGACAAAAGGTACAAAAGAAAAGTAGACAAAAGGTACAAAAGAAAAGTAGACAAAAAGTACAAAAAGCAAAAGCAAAAAGTAAAAGTAAAAACACATGCATGTACCATATGTAACCAACTTTTGTGTGAGCACTTTGATGTTGATTTGGGAGCTGAAACTCATGTCCCTAGCTGCTGTTCCAGCAACCATGATGACCTAAGAAGGTAGCCTTAGTGCACCATTTGGTCTAGCTTGCAAAAGAACAAAAACACCTTGTGTTTTTCTAGTAGTTTTGATTTTTTTTGTGATCCATTCTAGTGCCTTTCTTTAAGTAACTCCTTTTGTTGTGCTAACCTTTCTTTCTTACCATTTAACTGCTTGATTGTCTTCTAAGCATTCATGATTTTGTCAAAGTAAAACTCCTTTTGAAGAGCCTTTGTTCATTTTAGACCTTTTCTTGCTTTTTTTCTTGGACTCCTTTTGGCTTTAGTGGTGTTAACTTGTGGCGTAGGTCTTTGGATGGTAAAAAAACGTGAGGATCATTAGGATAACAACCCAAAACAGTGGGGTACATCCAAAGGTGAAGGAGGCCTTGAAGGGAAGCTTGAAATCTTGGTCTAAACACAAAACAAGAGAGTATACACTTGGTGAGAAAGAGAGATTTATGTGTATTTTCTTTGAATTGTAAAATTGTAGTTGTCACTAGTGCAGAAAGGACTTTAGACGTCTGTTATTTTGGGATTTTAACGTCTGATATCTGTCCGACGTCTATATGGGTAACGTTAATGAGACGTCGGACCCAATAGGTCAGACATCTATATAGACGTTCGGTCCATACAGGTCAGACGTCTATATAGACGTCGAACACTATAGATCAGACGTCTAAAACATTGCTGTATTTTATTAGATCTTTTCTGACTTGAGGCCTCTCGGGTTGCTCTTGGCTCATGGTGATTCGAGTTTACAACTTTATATTTTAGTTGAAGAGAATGTATTGTACGTTTTTTTTTTGTATTCGATGGTTTTAAAAACGTAGTGTAGAGAATTGGAGGAGTGCAAAACGCAAGAAATTGCCGCCCAAGAACGCTGCCCAAGGACACGAGCAAAACTGCACCAAAACCCAATGAAAACGCATTTTAATCGGTTCAAATGAAAGATAATGCATCACAGAGTGATGTAATCGGAGTAAAATTAATTTAAAACGGTGCAAAAGTGAGAAAACGAACCTAAAAGTCGTAACCCGTAGAGAGAAAAGACGAGGAAAATGATGAACATAAAGTGCACGTAACTGCTGCCTCGCGTTCGCGGTGTTTTAATGCATCCATATAGAAGTCGGCTCCCCCCACATCATACGTCTATATGGCTGTAGAAGTCGGATTGACGGGATCAGACGTCTAAATGCAGTTAAAAAGTGATTTTTTAGATTTCAAAAATGAGTATATAGAAGTCGGTTCCCCCTACATCGGACATCTATATGGCTGTAGAAGTCGGATTGACGGGATCTGACGTCTAAATGGAGTTAAAAAGTAACTTTTTAGATTTCAAAAATGAGTATATAGAAGTCGGTTCCCCCCACATTGGACGTCTATATGGCTGTAGAAGTCGGATTGACGGGATCAAACGTCTAAATGGAGTTAAAAAGTAACTTTTTAGATTTCAAAAATGAGTATATAGAAGTCGGTTCGCCCCACATCGGACGTCTATATGGCTGTAGAAGTCAGATTGGTGGGATCAGACGTCTAAAGGGAGTTAAAAAGTGACTTTTTAGATTTCAAAAATAAGTATATAGAAGTCGGTTCCCCCCCACATCAGACATCTATATGGTTGTAGAAGTCGGATTGGCGAGATCGGACGTCTAAATGGAGTTAAAAAGTAACTTTTTAGATTTGAAAAATGAGTATATAGAAGTTTGTTCCCCCACATTAGATGTCTATATGACTTTAGACGTCTGTTCCAACCAGAACAGACGTCTATATGGTTATTTTATTTACGGAAAATACCACCGGTCATTTTTTACGTTGGATATTCGATGGTCGAATGTCTAAAGGGTGACGTTAAAGGCCTTTTTTGCACTAGTGTGTTTTCCTTTTTGGACTTGTAATATTTGGCCTTGTTAGGATGTGTCCTAACAAGAACCTTGGACTTTTATTAATATTGCGTTTTGTAGTTGGTAAGTGTGAGGGAACCAAAGTTCCTTCTAACTTCACCATTAAGCCGCATAGATTAGCTTTAATTGTTTTCTTTAATTGTGATTGTCTAGTGTGTGTCAACTTTTATTTCAAGTTTAAATCCCTTTGAGAAGTTTGGTACAAGAGAACTTGAGGTAAGCTTTGGCTGGGATAAACTTGGTTTCTAAGCAATCCATAGTGATTCACATCTCTTTCCTGGAAGTGAACTTAAGCATCTCTTGTCTCCTTA
Organism: Vigna hirtella; assembly: GCA_027742795.1. Classification (NCBI taxonomy): domain Eukaryota; kingdom Viridiplantae; phylum Streptophyta; class Magnoliopsida; order Fabales; family Fabaceae; genus Vigna; species Vigna hirtella. Next base: position 18,771 of record JAHCHA010012549.1, read on the forward strand.
AGTCTTGATGGACGAGCGCCCGAGAAGATGACGATAGAAGTTGTGCGAGCACGATTCGGAATCCTCGAGGCTTCCTCGACGAATAAAGATGCAGTGGAATGATGAAAATGATGACGAGAACACGAGATCGAAGATTGACTCGAAGGAAAACTAAACTCGAGCTCTAATCCGACCAAAAACCTTAAACTGACCGATGGAACCCTAGAAAAGGGGAAGAACATAAAAGGAACCGATTAATCGGTGGAAACAAATGATTTAACGGTGGAAAAGAAGTATGAACGGAAGAAATAAGGTTTGTTTGGTGGAAATTGTGGAAAATATTGTTTGAATCGGTGAAATCGAAGGAAACCTAAGGAAGAGGTGTTTTAGGCTTAGAAACTCGAAAAATAGAGAGGAAGCAGAGATCTGGAGATGAGATGAGTGAAGCTAGGGTTTATAGCGAGATTACCTTAAGGTGCAAGTTGGGGTTGAAACGAGAAATGGAATCTCGCGAGGCTGTGATAGGCAGGGGACGCGAAGGAATGTGGTTCTGTGAAAAGAAATGTGATGTGCAAATGAAGAATCCTCTCTCTGATGCGCGAGGGACTAGATGAAAATGAAGGAGGTGGCAATGAAAGGAAGGTGTGGCGACGCTTTGCGCGAGAGAAAGGAGGACGCGTGGCTAAGGAGCGCTGACGCCACTGAAGCGGATTGGAGCAATGGTGATGTTCTGTGATGAGAGAGAAGCACCATGGAATGGAAAATGGAAGTGAGAGAGTGTGCTTGGAAGGTGGCTAGAGGAGGTCTCTTGGACTCTAGCCTGACTTTCAAGAGAGAATAATTTCTGATTTCAGAAAATTCAATTCTCATTAATCTCAAAAGTGCCAATACAAGAGAGGAGTTGGGTATTTATAGTAATTGATGACAAATTTATGAACACCGAAATACGGCGCCACAAACTTGTTGAACAATCGGCAAGTGTGACCGAATCGTTTCAAGTAATAAACTCGGTAAGACCAAGTATCGTTCTCCCAAAGGACTCACGGCCTAGTTTAGTTATGTGATTCGTTGATTATTTAAGACTTAAGAACGAAATAAGTGGAATTTAATATGCAAAACAGAAAATAAACATGTATGCATGAGTTTTGATCAATGGCTAAAACAAAATACAAACACTTCAATGGAATATATGGATGAGTATGTTGTTGGGGTTATCAATTTCATCTTATCCACTCTCATATGTTTTAGGAATTCAACATTCTTTTCATCATTGTTGATGTCACTCTCTAAATTACCTTGCAAGAAGGCCTATCCCTAATTACGAGTTCATACGATTCCTAGCATTCCTAATAATTAGTTCTTTTAGTGCAGGAGCTTAACGACAACCAATATACTATTGGGAGAAATTCCCCGGATCTAGACTTCCCCGTACGTTCCCGTATCGACAAAATCAATAATCATGCATTGAATGAGTTAAACAAAGCAAGCATTGAGCAAAGAGGAAAAACCCTAACTAATGATGAAAGAAAGCATAGGTCTTAAATATAAGATGTAAAAACAAATTCCATATATGAGAGTTTCACAAGACTACATTGATTCCCCAACAACAATACAAGGTTTAGTTCACCATATTCATGGTGAAACTAGATGAATAATAATGGAAGAATGAAAGATAAAACCCTAGAAAGGTGAACAGGTAGCCTCAGCATCCAAGATCCTCCTTCAAAGGGGTGGAAGAGAGAGTGTTTGCTTCGTTTCTGCCAAAGATACAAACCCTAGGACGCCCTAAAGCTTATATACTATTCTAAAATATACAGAAAATTAGGTCCAAGCCCATAAGTGTGCCGCTCAGCAGTAAAGTGCCGCTCAGCGGTAAGTGCGTGAGTTATTTTCTCCCCTCAGCGGCCATTTTGCCCCTCAGCGGATCCACCGTGATCTCTTGAGTGCCGCTCAGCGGTAAACTGCCGCTGAGCGGCAGTTGCGGCTTCTCCTTTTGCACTTTTTGATGTCTTTTCTGATTCCATCTCTCTCCTTCTTCACTTCTTTCACCAAATTCACCTTAAACCTGCACAAAAACACTGAAATCAAGCATAAACCTGTCCAGCTCTCTTATTTATGAAAATATGAACAAAAGCATGATTTCAAGCTAGTTTCTAAGTGTTAAAGGTTGCTTTTAGTATCAATTTTAAGCATGAAAATAAAAGTTTTTCAACTATTATCACAACCCCAAACTTAGAACTTTGCTTGTCCTCAAGCAAACAAGATGTAACTCAATCTTCTACCAATTCATATAATGGTTCACTCATTCAAAAATCTTCTTTTCAAGATAAGTAAAGGCTTCAATCAAACTTATGACCAAGATTTCAATCAAGACGTGCACATGCTTTGGTGTTCACAAAGTTACTTAATATCCAACAAATGCTATTTTTTTATGAATGATCAGTCAATTAAGCATGGATGTTCATGTGCTCATGGAATACTTCCTCACCAGGTAAAGTGTTTCACTCACACTCAAGTGTATAAGAGGTAATCACTCATTCACTCCACTATCCCAAAGTCACATGAATCAACTTTGCCTTTCATTTAACCACAATCAAAAACATTAACAAGCATGCATCATCACAAGGACTTTTCAATGGCTTATAACGTGGCTGGGCTAACAAGAAAATTGGTTTTTTTGGATCACAAAATCCTTGAGTTAAGAGAATCATAACAACACAATTATTCTTATTTTTCCCAACTTGCCTTTGCATTGAGCTTTGCCTTTCTTTTCTTTTCTTTCTCTTTTTCTTTTCACATTCTTATTTCTTAGCTCTTAGCTCAATGCTTTTCCTTTTTCATGCTTTCCCAACAACCCCAAACTTGAACATTTAACAATACCACACAAGATTTTCTACTTAACTCAAGGTAAAGCTTTTCAACAAGGGTTTTCAATTTATGTTCAAGGCTAAGGGTTCAACGGATAGACACAAAGTGTTCTCTTTTAATGGGCTAACTTTATGAATTTGGCCAATAAAAAGGGTTCCAACAAACAGCCTTGATCATATGATGCAAAACAAGCAATTGATTCAATCATAGAAAACCTGGGCAAAATCATTCATGTTTCCAAAGTAATAGCATTCAATCAATAAAAACTCTGGAGCTCAAAACCTCACATATAAGCTCATTCACATTTGACATGCACATCCTGCTTAATCTCACAATCAAAATCATAATATCCTGCATTTGTTCACAAAGCTTGTGAATCACCTGTATAAGCATTTTATGTGCACATCTATCTCAACATCAATCAATCAATAATCATCATCAAGCATTACTTATCACACAATCACAGTCAATAGCAAACCATCATAACAAACCAGGTTTCCAATAGAGTACATCAACCTTAATCTAAAACAAAAGTAAATAAGTTCAGAACACTTAAACCAACAAAAGCATAAGTTCATGATAGCATTCATCAGTAAATGCTATCTCAGCTCCTCATCAATCTGAGCTGTCCTCTGTATCTTCCTCTTCTTCCTCATCTTCATCATCTTCAAATGCATCATCATCATCAGCTTCATCTTCTTCCATCTCCCTAAATGAAGCTTCAGCTGCTTCAGCTCCTCCTCCTTGCACCGGCTCCTCTGGCCAAGCTACCACATTATGGAATTCCTCCATAGTCCACCTGTGAGCTGGAGGTGTATCACACATCCCCACAATCATCTCAGTAGTAGCCACTTGCCCTCTATGAATGGACTGTACCTGAGCACCTATAAGAGACATGTACATGTCCCTCATCTGGAACGGTTCTGCTTCATGTGTCTCAGCAGATGTCTGGCTCTGTGCTTGCCCTCTTTCTCTGCGAGCACGGCGTGGTGGAACTGGCTGAGCTGCCTCCTCACCTCCACAGTACTGTCTGTAATAGGCCTCATCAATGGCTTTTCTTGGCCTTTCAAATGGTGGAGCAGAAGTGTCCACCCCAGCTATCTTGCAAAGGTGAGTGATTAAGGAGGGATGTCCTAGGGGTGCTTTGTTATTTGAGGTATTGGCACACACACTAATCTCATCAGCTATCACCTGCCCAATATTAACATTTAATTTCCTGATAGCACAGTAGATGAAGAGTGCCCTGCTGAGAGTAATATCTGACACATGTGAACATGGCTGAATGTTGGCATGAGAAAATGCCATCCAATACTTTGCAAGAGGAGTCAGATCAGTCCTCCTAATGTTTACCACTGAGCCAGATCTATTCCTTTGGAAGTGTCCTCCAGGTATACATAGTACTCTCTCTACATCCTCAAAATCAGCCCCTTCCTCCATGCAAAGAGCAAACTGGCACTGCTCACCAGCCCACACAGTATCCAGGAAGTTATTGATAGAATCAGGATCATACCTGATAGCATGGCCTCTGACATAGCCCAGATAATTTTCAGCTGGATAATCACCAATCTTCTTTGCATTGGTGTAGAATTCTTTTACCACAGCTATGTTGGCAGGTGCAGGATATGTGGCTAGCTTTCCCCAGTCATTCCCTAACAATTGCTCTCCAAATTGAGGAGCAAAGTTAGGTATCATTCCAACTTTTCTCTCCATAAGGAGTCTCCTGTCTTGCACCACCTTGAAGTGCTTCTCATGTTTCCGAGAGAGGAACCTACTAGAATGGGGTTGTTCTGGTTCCTTTTCCTTTCTATTGGTTGCCATGGATTTCAATCTTTTTCCTGAAGAGGATGCCATGCCTGCAATCAAATACAGATACAAAACCACAGAACATGATGTTAATCATTAGTAAAACACAAAATACAACTCCTTTCGAAGCTAAACCACCGCTGAGGGTCAGAATTACCCCTCAGCGCCACCAGTGCCACATTCCAGAACACAAATTTTCAAAAATTTCAGGTCTGGCATAGTCCCGCTCAGCGGTAATTTACCCCTGAGCGGTAACTCTGCAGAGTTTTGAAAAACCTCTTTTTAAGCTGTCCTAACTCCACCCAAATGCAATTTTCAGTTTTCTAGATCTAAATCATGCAGTTTAATCGGTTCAAACATCAATTATATCATCAAATCATGCATAGAAATCAAAACCCCTAAATATTCATGCTTTGACAATCACATTAAAAATTAAGAACCCTAGAATGAACAAAATGCTTTACTTACTTGGGTGGAGATACTAGATGCAATGAGAATGCTTCCAAGCTAAGATGCTCTCTTCCAACCCCAAACTTATGAAACACTAATGAGCAAGTGAGTTGAAAAGAGATTTTCTTAAGAGGGAAGAGGGAAAAGATGTGGAGAACCTTGGAAAAGGTATCTGGGAGTGTTTGTGCAGAGAAGAGCCTGAAAATAGAAGCTTATGCGCAGCTTAGGGTATAAAAAAAAATACCCTAATGAGCTCGGGTCCCGCTAAGGGGAAATTAAACCCACTCTGCGATAGTACCGCTCAGTGGTAACTTGCCGCTCAGCGGCACTTTCGTGAAGTGCTCTTCTCCTTCTTTTCTTAACCTACGTGCCTCCTAAACATGCCCCTCGCTGGTTCCCTGCAATTCAATTCTCAGGTTACTTATGCACAACCCTATTATACTACTACAATGAAACAAACAAAAACAATCAATCAACTGGGTTGCCTCCCAGGTAGCGCTTGTTTAACGTCACGAGCCTGACCCAAAATCCACCAACACCCATCAGTAGGTGTTACAATCTTACCAACACCCATCAGTAGGTGTTACAAACTTACCAATACCCATCAGTAGGTGCAAAATTTTCTCACCAACACCCATCAGTAGGTGTTACAAACTCAGTATCCTTCAGTAGATACTTAACCACCTAGCATCCTTCAGTAGATGCTATATCCAACAAAGTATTTACAAAAATAATGTCCACAAATTAAAAGTTACAAAACAAAATCAAAAGTTTTTAAATCACTAGGCTGCCTCCCAGCAAGCGCTCTTTTAACGTCATTAGCTTGACCCAGTAAAGCTCAAGTTCCTTCTTCATAGTTGATGTTGTTATCCCACCAACTCCTCAGCTGTTTCCTGTGCACTGTTTTGATTCTTCCAAAATGTGGAGATTCTATCTCTATCATCTCCTTCTCTTTATAGCCTTTCACAACCCACAACTTAGTTTTGATTCTCACTGGTGTACCAAGTTGGGGTCTTCCTTTCTTCCAGTCCTCAGGAACTTTTCCTCCTCTTCCAATCTTTTCTCCTTTATGCACCTGAAACAACAAACAATGGTTACCTGTAACCTTGGGCTCTTCATCTTGATGGCTAGTCATGTGTGCATCTTGAAATGCAGCTTTATAACTAGCTTCTTCCTCCTGTGTTTGCCTCTCATCTTTAAAGACATCTACAACAACTCTCTCCTCTCGGTCCTGGAG
>JAHCHA010012549.1:40107-80629 GCA_027742795.1 Vigna hirtella
CATGTGTCAGATATTACTCTCAGCAGGGCACTATTCATCTACTGTGCTATCAGAAATTTAAATGTTAATATTGGGCAGGTGATAGCTGATGAAATTAGTGTATGTGCTAACACCTCAAACAACAAAGCACCACTAGGACATCCTTCTTTGATTACTCACCTTTGCAAGCTAGCTGGGGTGGATACTTCTGTTCCACCATTTGAGAGGCCAAGAAAAGCTATTGATGAGGCCTATTACAGACAGTACTGTGGAGGTGATGATGCTGCTCAGCCAGTTCCACCACGCCGTGCTCGCAGAGAGAGAGGGCCAACACAGAGCCAGACATCTGCTGAGACACATGAAGCAGAACCATTCCAGATGAGGGACATGTATATGTCTCTTATAGGTGCTCAGTTGCAGTCCATTCACAGAGGGCAGGTGGCCACTGCTGAGATGATAGTGGGGATGTATGATACACCTCCAGCCCACAGGTGGACTATGGATGAATTCCATAATGTAGTAGCTTGGCCAGAAGAACCAGTGCATGGAGAAGGAGCTGGAGCAGCTGAAGCTTCAGCTAGAGATATGGAAGAAGATGAAGCTGATGAGGAGGATGCATTTGAAGATGATGAAGATGAGGAGGAAGAGGAAGATACAGAGGACAGCTCAGACTGATGAGGAGCTGAGATAGCATTTACTGATGAATGCTATCATATGATTATGCTTTTGTGGTTTAAGTTTTCTGAACTTATTTATTTTTGTTTCTAGATTAGGGTTTGATGTACTCTATTGAACACCTGGTTTGTTATGATGGTTTGCTCTTAACTGTGATTGTTTGATAAGTAATGCTTGATGATGCTTCTTGATTGATTGATGTTGAGATGATGTGCACATTTAAATGCTTATACAGGTGATTCACAAGCTTTGTGAATAAATGCATGATATCATGATTGTGATTGTGAAATTAAGCAGGATGTGTATGTCAAATGTGAATGAGCTTATATGTGAGGATTTGAGCTTCAGAGTTTTTGGTATGATTGAATGCTATTACTTTGAAAGCATGAATGACTTTGCCCAGGTTTTCTTTGATTGAATCAATTGTTTGTTTTGCATCATATGATCAAGGCCGTTTGTTGGAAACCTTTTTATTGGCCAAATTTGTAAAACATTAGCCCACTAAAAGAGAACACTTTGTGTTCAATCCTTTTGAACCCTTAGCCTTGAACATACACTGAAACCTTTGATTGAAAATTTTTACCTTGAGTTAAGTAGAAAATCTTGTGTGGTATTGTTAAATGTTCAAGTTTGGGGTTGTTGGGAAAACATGAAAAGCATTGAGCTAAGAGCTAAAAAGTAAGAATATGCAAAGAAAAAGAAAAGAAAAGAAAAAGAAGTAAAGCTCAATGCAAATGCAAAGGCAAAAGAAAGTTGGGAATGAATAAGAATAATTGTGTTGTTATGATTCTCTTAACTCAAGGATTTTGTGATCCAGAAAAACCAATTTTCTTGTTAGCCCAGCCACATTATAAGCCATTGAAAAGTCCTTGTGATGATGCATGCTTGTGAATGTTTTTGATTGGGGTAAAATGAAAGGCAAAGTTGATTCATGTAACATTGTGATAGTAGAGTGAATGAGTGATTACCTCTTATACACTTGTGTGTTGAGTGAAACACTTTATCTAGTGAGGAAATACTCCATTAGCACATGAACATCCATGCTTAATTGATTGATCATTCATGAAAAATAGCATTTGTTGGAATTTAAATGACTTTGTGAACACTAAAGCATGTGCACATCTTGATTGAACTCTTGGTCATAAGTTTGATTGAAGTTTTTACTTATCATTGAAAAGAAGATTTTTGAATGAGTGAATCATCATATGAATTGGTGGAAGATGGAGTTACATCTTGTTTGCTTGAGGACAAGCAAAGTTCTAAGTTTGGGGTTGTGATAACAGTTGAAAAACTGTTATTTTCATGCTTAAAATTGACACTAAAAGCAACCTTTACACTTAGAAACTAGCTTGAAATCATGCTTTTACCCATATTTTCAGAAATAAGAGAGCTGGACAGGTTTATGCTTGATTTCAGTGTTTTTGTGCAGGTTTTAAGGTGAATTTGGTGAAAGAAGTGAAGAAGGAGAGAGATGAAATCAGATAAGACATCAAAAAGTGCAAAAAGAGAAGCCGCAACTGCCGCTCAGCGGCAGTTTACCGCTGAGCGGCACTCAGGCAGTCACGTTGGCTCCGCTGAGGGGTGAAATGGCCGTTGAGGGGAGAAAACAAAGTCACGCACTCACCGCTGAGCGGTATTTTACCGCTGAGCGGCACTTTAATGGGCTTGGACTTGACTTTTTGTAATTTACGAATGATATATAAGCTTTAGGGTTTCCTAGGGTTAGTATCTTTGGCAAAAACGAAGCAAACACTCTCTCTTCCACCCCTTTGAAGGAGGATCTTGGATGCTCAGGCTACCTCTTCACATTTTTAGGGTTTATTCTTTCATTCTTTCATTGTAATTCATCTAGGTTCACCATGAATATGGTGAACTAAACCTTGTATGTTTGTTGGGGAATCAATGTAATCTTATGAAGCTCTCATATATGGAATCTGTTTGTTACATCTTTTAATTAAGATTTATGCTTTCTTTCATCATTAGTTAGGGTTTTTCCTCTTTGCTTAATGCTTGCATTGTTTAACTCATTCGATGCATGATTATTGGTTTTGTCGATACGGGAACGTACGGGGAAGTCTAGATCCGGGGAATTTCTCCCAATATGATATTGGTTGTCGTTAAGCTCCTGCACTTATGAACTGATCATTAGGAATGCTAGGAATTGTATGAACTCGTGATTGGGGAGAAGCCTTCTAGAAAGGTACTTTAGAGAGTGGCATTAACAATGATGATTTGAATGTTGAATTCCTAAAATATATGAGAGTGGATAAGATGAAATTGACCCCCAACAACATATTCATACATAAATTCCATTGAAAGTGTGTGTCTTTTGCTTTTTGCCATTGATCAAAACTTCATGCATACATATTTAATTTTCGTCTTTTGCATATAAAATCCAAATATTTCGTCTTTAAGTCTTAGCTAATCAAGAAACCACACAACTAAACTAGGCCGTGAGTCCTTTGGGAAGAACGATACTTGGTCTTACCAAGTTTATTACTTGAACGATTCGGTCATACTTGCCGATTGAAAAACAAGTTTGTGACATCATATTTTGGTGTTCATAAATTTGTCCATCATGCACTCATAGGCCAATGTACTCAATCTTCATCAGATTCAAGACCCAACTTCCAACCTGTTGCAACTATTTAAATGCAAAAGTAAACAGTTAAAACACAGTTATGTAAAAACGGATTCTCTTATACAAAGTGCCAAGGAAATTAGGCTAAATCAGCCTTATAAACTCACAACACTCAGGCTTCTCTTTTGAAATTTAAAGCACATAAATGAAAAGGTTTGGAAGGGAGATTCTCCATTGGCAGTACAAAGTTGGAGAGCCTTTTAGACCACCACCACCTAAGATGCTACCAAGCACACAAACCTTCTTTCAAATGCCAAAAACCAGAGTGTACAACTTCTCATTTCAGAAAAGGCTAGGCTAAGCAAAGTGATATGCAAAACAGAACAGATCACCCACTCAAAAAAATTGAATCACAAGGATAATGACAATGACAGAACAAACAACCACAAAGCAATGACAGCACAGTAGAGCAACTAACTCGAGATAAACTCTAGACCAGATTTTAAAAGGAAACAAAAACTTCAATTAGGAACAGCAGATCAGAGTTTACACGTGCACTTAGACAAAACCAGAACATTCAACAATGACAAGCAAGAAACAAAGCTTTTGATCAAAGTAAGCACATCAAATAGAACCTAAGGAATAGAACTAGAAACAGATTAAAAAACACAAGAAAATCACATCAAGTTGAATCATACATGACCAAACAGATTTGCAACTGAAATAGAAAATGCATTGCTAATTGCTCTAAAATGTTCACTCCAATCCATATGATGAACCAGAAAAAAAAAGGAGAGAAACATTAAGAGTGAAACTGTGTTGTGAATTGCACTTGCCACTTTGGCTCTTTATGTGGTTCAATCAATACTTCTTTTCTAATTGCTTTTTCTTTTTCAAATCACAAGAACTCATGCTTTCATACTTTCACTTTCTTTTGCTACAATTCACAACGTATAATTTAACTCTATTCCAATTTAACTTCACAAGATATGAGTCATGAACAATTGATTCAACACAAAGAAAACTACAGAAACTTAGTAATGAACTAATACCAAGCGGAACAGACACATACTCAAAACATTAACACAGACTTCGAAGAAAAACCAGTTCGGTGTAGTTGGCCAAAAGAGAGACTGATGCTGCTGTAAGCATCTTGCACCCAAGTAGATTCAACTTTTAGCAGATTGGTGTGCATTTGCTATCCACAAGCAGATTCAACTTTTAGCTCACAGAATTTCAAAAGTGCAATACAATTACATGTAATGGTCAGCATCAAAAACTCAAGACAGCTTCAGATAAATGAAATGACATTAAAACTGCTGTTGAAGTCTGTCATCAAGCTCATTCAGTTGAATGTCACTGCTTATGATGATGGACAGATCTTACTCAAAGCAAAAAACTCAATTGAATCACGGTTAAACTCAGATTTAATTGACAATTAAAACAAAGCACAAGACTAGAACATGAAAGAAATGGATTTAGAAAATAAAAGACTCAAACAAATTGGATTCACCGAATAAAATGAAAATAAAACTCAAAACAATGACTCAAGGCACAGAACAATTTAGAAATGAAAAGAAGCAGCACAAAATACTCAGAATCAAAATCAAACCTAGAAAAAAACAAGATGAATGAACAGAGACGCGAAACAACGCAAGAACAGAAGAAAACCGAACAACTCAGAAATTGAAGAAAACTCAGAACAGAGACGAACCGAGATACTTACCTTAGACGTGTGAACGAAACCTGAGCTCTGGTGCCAACTGATGGACGAGCACCCGAGAAGATGAAGATAGAAGCTGTGCGAGCACGATTCGGACTCCTCGAGGCTTACTCGACGAATAAAGACGCAGTAGAATGATGATGAGAACACGAGATCGAAGATTGACTCGAAGGAAAACTAAACTCGAGCTCTAATCGGACCAAAAACCCTAAACTGACCGATGGAACCCTAGAAAAGGGGAAGAACATAAAAGGAACCGATTAATCGGTGGAAACAAATGATTTAACGGTGGAAAAGAAGTATGAACGAAAGAAATAAGGTTTGTTCGGTGGAAATTATGGAAAATATTGTTTGAATCGGTGAAATTGAAGGAAACCTAAGGAAAAGGTGTTTTAGGCTTAGAAAATCGAAAAATAGAGAGGAATTAAAGATCTGGAGATGAGATGAGTGAAGCTAGGGTTTGTAGCGAGACTACCTTAAGGTGCAAGTTGGGGTTGAAACGAGAAATGGAATCTCGCGAGGCTGTGATAGGCAGGGGACGCGAAGGAATGTGGTTCTGTGAAAAGAAATGTGATGTGCAAATGAAGAATCCTCTCTCTGATGCGCGAGGGACTAGATGAAAATGAAGGAGGTGGCAATGAAAGGAAGGTGTGGCGACGCTTTGCGCGAGAGAAAGGAGGACGCGTGGCTAAGGAGCGCTGACGCCACTGAAGCGGATTGAAGCAATGGTGATGTTCTGTGATGAGAGTGAAGCACCATGGAATGGAAAATGGAAGTGAGAGAGTGTGCTTGGAAGGTGGCTAGAGGAGGTCTCTTGGACTCTAGCCTGACTTTCAAGAGAGAATAATTTCTGATTTCAGAAAATTCAATTCTCATTAATCTCAAAAGTGCCAATACAAGAGAGGAGCTGGGTATTTATAGTAACCCATGCTCCTTACAAGCTAAAATACGTGCACAATAAAATGTGAAAACTACAAAAAGAGGACACTGAGAAAACACATCAGGCAGGATTCCATCAAGTCTTTTAAGGAATTTTATTTGAAATACTAAGTTTGTTTGCATAAGCCATTTTGAAAATCTTAAAAATGTCTAGGATAATTTATGAAAATTGTTTTTCAAAATTCTTTTAAAACAAATGAGTTTTTATAGTAGCTAGCATTTAAGTCATGGTGAGGTTGAGCTACATTCTAAAGTTAAGAGTGACCTTCCATTCTTTGGTGAGAATACTAGTGCATTATCATACCTAGCATGAGAGAAAAGAATAGAAGAACTTCATCCATTCCTAGTTAGGCATGGTAAATATCATATACTTAGTTTATGCATCTCTAGGCTTGTAGGACATGCAAGTGAATGGTGGAATCAAAGAAAATCTAAGGTTGAGAAAGGTAGAAAATCTCCAATTAAAGATTGGTGTGACTTGAGAGCATGCATGGGAAGAAAATTTGTTGCTTCTTGCCTTGTAATAAACCAAGAGCAAATATGTGAGATGAGAGAGATAGAAAAGAAAGAAAGAGTTGAAAGAAAACAATATCTTGCTACCTTAGAAGAAGAGCTTAGAATCCTTAATGAAAAACAAGAAAAAGTCCAAAAGGATTTAAGGAAGATAAAGAGAAGAAGAGATGAAGACAAAAGAAGGAAGAAAGAACAAAGAGAGAAAGAGGAGCAAGTAAGAAGAGAGAAAAAGGAGGAGGAAAGAAGAAGAGAGTATGAAGAGAAAAAGATAAAAGATAGGAATGAGAAAGAAAAGAGAGAAAAAGAAGAGATTAAGATAAGAGAAGAAAAGGAAGAGTTACTAAAGCCCCTTACCACTCCCACAATTAAGATTGAGACTAAGATGATGAAGGGAGTTTTCCAATCCTTGAACTTTTCTCAATATATCCAACCATCTTTCATAACTCCGACTTTTACTTTTGAAAAATTTTCAACTTCTTTTTCACCTCCCACTATTTTTAACTCCTCAAATTTTTCCAAATCAAACTTTGAGTTGTTGTTACCTTCTAGGATACAATTAACTCAAAGTAAACACGCAATTTTGTGAGTAGACCTTCAAAGTTTTCAAGTAAATTCTTTTAAAATTAGCATAAGGTCGTCTTTAAATCTTTCATCTAGATACATGTTTTTTTTGGCTCATAAGATTATTGGTTTTGTGTTTGATGACACTTGCATATGGATCTTTGATCTTAAAAGCTTCAAAGATGCTCTTACTCTTCAAGACCTTGATCATTCATTTGATTTAAGGTGTATCATTATTGGGAGCTATATTCTTCATTTACTTACTATTAAAACATTTGTTCTAAGTTGTGTTATAAAATGGGTATTTGACCTTGGTGGAGAAGCACACAAAACTCCAAAGAAGATAAGGAACTTTGCCTTGTTCCATGTTGAAGATTTGAGGGAAAATCCTTTTCAAGAGGGAGGGAATGATGGCAAATACCGTAGTCATGGTCAAGCACTTTCAAGAGAGTGGAAGCCATCCATGAAGATGACATCAACTCTACCTTGTGGGACACCTTTGGAGCCATCATGGAGCATGGATTGAAGAGTAGTGTAGGAAGTTAGGCAATTGTATTAGGCCATGTAGTGTATGTTTGTTTAAGGCTTGTATTAAGGCCTAAGTAGCATAGGATTTTCCTTAAAAGTTAGACATCCAAACCAAGTGGAAAGTGTGTGCCATGTGTCATGCTTCCATAGGAGAGGATTTAGTTTTTAAAAGGTAGCAACATGACACCTTAGGAGTGGAGAGTTTTTACTTTTAGTAGTGGCCACATGGCACTCTAAGAATGAAGAGGATTGTGTTTTGTGAGTGGCCACATGTCCTCCCATCATTGGAGAGGATTTGTGGACACTTGTCCACTCCTTAGAAGGCCTCATTTTTTGCCAATGAGAGCAAAGGTGGGAGATCATGCTTTTAGGGTTAGAAGGAGACACCCTTGGCCTATAAATAGAGGTGTCTCTACCCTTGTATTTCATCTTTAATGTTGAGTAATGTTATGCTGCCCATTTTTGGCCATACTACTCATCTTAGATCAAGACTAGAGCAACCCATGAGGCCCCTCTAGTCACCTTCCTCCTTGAGTTGGCCTAACCTCTCTTGGAGCCACCAAACACTACACTACCACCACCATATCTCCTAGAGGCTTTGAGCTTCTACACCATTCATACATTAGCTCATCATCCTTGGACCATTTACCACCACATTTCTGCACCATTCATTCAAGGAACACCCCTCCATGCACATCTCCTAGCTTTGGCCCAACCTAGCCAAGGAGGTTGCCATCAGGTTGATTCAACCTTATTTATTAAGAAAGTTGGATGTCATATTTTGCTTGTTCAAGTATATGTAGATGATATCCTTTTTGGATCAACTGATAATTTTTATGCGAGGGATTTGCTAATATAATGCAAGGAGAATTTGAAATGTCTATGATGGGGAGTTAACATTCTTTTTAGGACTACAGATACAACAAATGGATGAGAGAACCTTTATCTCCAAAACCAAATATTGTAGGGATGTTCTTAGAGAATTTGGAATGGACACTTCTAAAGAAGCTAACACCCCTATGACAACTTCTTGTTATTTAGACAAATATGAATCTAGGGTAGAAGTAAACCAAACCATGTTTAGAGGTATGATAGGTTCATTACTATATCTCACAGCTAATAGACCTGATATTATGTAGAGTGTACGTGTTTGTACTAGGTACCAAGCCAATCTTAAGGAATCCCACCTAACAATTGTTAAGAGAATCTTGAAGTATCTTAAAGGAACTACTTATTTTGGATTATGGTATCCTTCTAATGCAACATCTTGTTTAATAGGATATTTTGATGCTGATTATGGGGGTTGTAAAATTGATAGGAAAAGTACTAGTGGAACATGTCATTTTCCGAGTTGTTCTTTGGTGTCTTGACACTCAAAGAAACAAGCGTGTGTAGCCTTGTCTACCACAGAAGCAAAATACATTGTTGTTGGTAATTGTTGTGCCCAAATTCTATGGATGAAACAACCATTGGAAGACTTTGATATCTTCCTTGATCACATTCCTCTAAAATGTGATAACACTAGTGCAATTAACCTGACTAAGAACCCCATAATGCATTCCAGAACCAAACACATTGAAATTAGACATCATTTCTTAAGAGACAACATCCAAAATGTGTTTAGTAAAAATATCGTATAATTCTTGATGATGACATTTGGACAAATGTAGCCATGCTCACCATATGGGATTATGTAGTGAAAGTTCATCTTGGAGTTCCAGATTTCAATCCCTTCTTGCCTTCCAGTCTTTTCTGCGAAATCCTTCACAATAATCCAACCGTTGATAATTACTGGTGGGTGGTTTCAAAGTGGAGGAGAGGATGATCCATTACCTGATTATTTAGATCCTATGCCCTCGTGCCACCAATCACGCTCAATGCTCTGAGCAAGATCTTCTCCTTCTCTATGGTATTTTAAACCATGTTCATTGATTGACCTGCTCTCATCACTGACACTATGCTTGATAATAGTTGAAAAACTGTTATTTTTATACTTAATTTTGACATCAAAAACAACTTTTATGACTTAGAAACTAGCTTGGAATCATGCTTTTGCTTATGTTTTGGAAATAAGAGAGTTGGATGGGTTTTATGCTTGGTTTTCCTTCTTTTTTTCAGGAATTGAGATGAATTAGATGAAAGAAGTTGAAGTAGTAAGGAGCTGGACTCAAGAAAGAAAGTGAAAGTGCTTAAAAGAAGAGCCGTAGTCACCGCTCAACGCCACTTTACCGCTGAGCGGCATTCTGAAAACCCGCAGTCACCGCTGAGAGCCAAAACTAAAGCTGAGCGTCAATTCTGAAGACCCGCACTTACCGCTGAGCGGCAAAAGTTCCGCTGAGCGCCATTAATTTGGGCTTGGGCCTATTTTCTATAATCTTTAGGAAACTATATAAGGTTTTAGCTGAATTACGGTTAGTATCTTTGGACAGAAAGAGGCAAAATCACACTTTCTTCACCCTTTGGAGGAGGATTTTGGATGCTCAAGCTCTATTCTTCAACTTCTAGGGTTCTATATTTCATTCTTTCATTGTTTTTCATCTAGTTTGACCATGTCTATGGTGAACTAAACCTTTATTGTTGTTGGGGAACCGATGTAATCCTTTGAAACTCTCATGTATTGAATTGATTCTTTAATTTATATGCTTTCTTTCATTAATTGTTAGGGTTTTTCTTCTATACTCTATACATGCTTTGTTTAACTCATTCAATTGCATGATCATTGATGTTATTTGTATGGACACATATAAGTAAATTTAGAACTGAAGAAATTCTCCCAAGAGCAATATTGCCTAGACATAGGGATGAGAGGATTGATTGCCTTTAAGCTTTTGTGCGAATGTAATGCATGAATAATTGCTAGGGAGACAAGACATTGTAAACTAGTGATTAGGAGTAGGCTTTCTTCACCGAGACATCGGGTTTAAGGTAAATTAGAAAGTGACATTAACATTAATGAAGAAAGATGAATTCTTGAATACATGAGAGTGGATAGGATGAATCGGAAACCCTAACAACATAATCATTCATATTCTACATCAACCATTTTTGCATCTTTCTATTCCATTGATCAAAACTTTGGATTCATGTTTATTTTTCGTAATTCAACAATAATGTTTTCGTTTACAAGACTAATTTAATCAACAAATCACATAACTGTTTAGACCGTGAGTCCTTTGGGAAACGATACTTGGTCTTACATTTATATTATTACTTGATACGATTCGGTACACTTGCCGAGTGTTAACAATGCTCAAGGCACAAAAATTCTCAGCCTATCATCTTCCATATGCTCTCCTCATTTCTTGCAGCCTTGAATTTAAAGGAGTCAACGTTGAAGGTGAGCACACTCAATCCATTCAGTCCATAGGTACAAAATTGGAGAATCAACTTTACGCCAAATGGGATTTGTAGCTCATGGCAATGTCTTTCTTCACAGGGATGAAGAAAATCAAAGTGATGAAGATGATGATGAAGATGCTCACATGGCAGAACCTGTACGAGAAGTTGCTCCATCTATTACTGGTCCTTCACTATTCCTTCCTCTTCATCATTTTCCATGGAAGAATATTTTGCAAATCTCTCAAAACAAATGGAAGATATGAGTTTGGCTAATCAAGCAAGGTTTGATGAACTTGTGGAAATGCATCAAACTCATCATGATTATGTTTGTGAGAGATTTGAAGATTTTGATACTCGACTGGGAAACATTGAGGATAGGCTAAACCTTCAACCTCCTGATTATCCTTCAACCTCTCCTTTCTAAGTCTTAATTGTATTTATTGAATAGAGTTGAATTCCTATTTTGTATTTCATGATGTATTTTGTTCCTTCATGTTATGAAATTTCATTTTTATTCTATTTTTAAATGAATCTATTCTTTTGTTGAAGGGGAGATCCATTTGAGGGGGAGTCTTTATTTTTTGTTTTTTTGTTTATGATAAAAAAAGGGGGAGAAAAACTTAAAAACTTCTAATTAGTGCGGTTATTACTAACATGTTTTTGTGTTTGTAAGTTTGAAATCTGTGCAAGAAATTAGAAATGCTTTTAAACAAGAAATTTTTTATCATCATAAAAAAGACGGAGATTGTTACCAATGAGGAGCATTGGTATCTTGAAGCTACTGAAGTTTTGATGATTTTACAAGCTGAAGAATTGAAGACTGTTGTTGCATTTACATTAAAAACATTTTTCTGGAAATAATTGTATAGGAATAACTTTGTTGATGTAAGAGTACTTAGAAGTTTTCCATTTTAGAGAAACCTTGCGCAAATAATCGATTATTTCATGTGATAATTGATTATCATGAGGCGAAATAGAAAGAGATTGCTCGCGCAAATAATCGATTATTTCACAAAATAATCGATTATCACTTTTTGAAAACTTCATAACAGGCACAAATAATCGATTAGTGTTGACAATATTTTTGATCTCTAGAAACAAAACCAAAAACTTGTTGATGGATCGGAAAGTGTATAGAATCGCACAAGTAATATAAAATGGTAAGACCAAGTATCGTATCCCTGAAGACTCTCGGCACTAAACAATTGTGTGATAACTCAATTAATTAAGACTTAAATAAAACGAGATTGTTCGTTTCAAATGTAAAGACATAAAATTAAATATGAATGCAAATTGATCAATAGTAGAGTAACACAAAGATGGACGGATGTTGTTTAATATGAGATGAATATGTTGTTGGGGTTAGATTTCACCAAGTTCCCTCTCATGTATATAAGACTTTCTCTTTATGCATTAATGCTAACGTCACTCACTAAATTACTTAGAACCCGATCCCTCGGCGATTTAAGCCTGCCTTAATTCCTAGTTCGTGCAATTTTTAGCGTTCCTAGAAAATTATGTCTGAAGATCAAGAGCTTAAGACGACCAAGTACTCATACCCTCATCCCTGAGAAATGTTACCCTTGGGAGAATTCAACAAGAACCTGAATTGTAAGGAACCTCCCGACACTCATACAATTCATAAATGATGCTACTAAATGAGTTAAATAGAGAAGGCATTGAAACAGATGAATTCCCTAACAATTAATGAATAAAGCATATAAATTAAGAATAAATTCAAATACATGAGAGTTCACAAGGTTACATCATTCCCCAACAACAAATAGAGTTTAGTTTCCCATAGACATGGAGAAACTAGATGAACAATGGAAAAACATGAGATAGTAAAACCCTAAAAGTGGAAGAGGAAGCTCCCGCCTCCAGATCTGCCTTCAGAGGGTAGAAGATTGTGCTGTTGTGTTGCTCCCGCCAGAGATATCAAATCTAGAGTGTCGTGATCCTTTAAATAGAGTCGGAAAAGAGTAGAAACAGGGCCTAGTCCAAAAGAGTCGAAACAGAGCAAAAACTGGGCCTAATCCACGATGCACGACGCTCGAGCGCCCCATTTAGAGAGCTCGGGCGATGGACGTCGATTTCTGGCGCTCAAGCCTCCAAACAGGGTGCCCAAGCCTCGCAGACTACATTCTGGTTGACTTTTCTGCACTCTGGTTGACTTTTCTGCATTCCAACTATTTGGTACTTTCAGTCTTCCTTCAAATCATTCCAATAGCCTACAAAATCAAGGGACTTTAGTAATAAAATCATCAAGTATAACCTCAACTCTCTTATTCACAAAACTAAAGCAAAAACATGATTCCAAGCAAGTTTCTAAGCAGAAAAGGGTGCATTTGGTATCAAAATTACATCACAAATAACCTTATTTTCAACCGTTATCAATTAGCACTTTTGATAATTGATTATAGCACTTTTGAAGTTCTTCCATTTTTTTTGTCGAAGGAAGGTGTGTTTTGTTCTTTAACTTTTGCTTATCTGATTGTAATTTGTAAACTATATTTTAGTGAAATAGGTTAATCACCGTTTATAGTGATTAACGACTAGACGTAGAATCTTTTTATTCGAACCAGGATAAAACATTTTGTGTGATTTTCTCTATCTCTGCACTTTCACTTTACCAACTATTTGATAAAAGTCTTAAAAGAAAATCACAATTTTTAAAAGAACCAATTTACCCCTCCCCTCTTGGCTTTTGACCGATACACGCTCTTTAAAACCTTTTCGTTGCGCGATACCAGTTGTTCCAACAAAGAACATATGAAAGTTGATTGCCTAAATCCAAAGAAGAGCAAAGAAAAAGATAAAAAAAATTCTTCAAGAAAAAGTGAAGAATTTCCCAAGAGATTCTTGGGATGATGACAATGATTTAACATCAAGCTCAAGTGATTCTAATGAGCAAGCCAATTAATGTTTAATGGTAGATGTTAAGATGTTGACAAGTGTACCGAATCGTATCAAGTAATAATAAGTGGTAAGACCAAGTATCGTTTCCCAAGAGACTCACGACACTAGACAGTTATGTAATTACTTAACTAATTAAGACTTTTGAAGAACAATTTGGAATTTTGTATGCAAAACAAGAAAGTAAATATGAATGCACTTTTGACCAATTGAAAGAAAAACACAAAGTTGAATGGATGATATTGAATAAGAGATGAATATGTTGTTGGGGTTTGGATTTCACCTAGTTTACTCTCATGCATATATGAATTCGTCTTCTTCATTCAATTGTTAACATCACTCTATAAATTACTTAAAATCCGATCCCTCGGTGAAGAAAGCCTATCCTTAATTACTAGACCACAATCCCTTGCATCCCTAATAATTAATTATGCATTAGGATTAGGAGCTTAAGACGACCAAAACTCATATCCCCATCCCTGAGCAATACTGCTTTTGGGAGCAATTCTGCAGAACATGAATTGTAAGATACCTTCCGGTACTCATGCGAATCATACATCATGCCATGAATGAGTTAAACATAACAAACATTGAGCAAAGAAGAATTACCCTAACAATTAATGAAAGAAGCATATATAATTAAGATCAATTCAAATACATGAGAGTTCACAAGGTTACATCATCCCCCAACAACAAATAATGTTTAGTTCCCCATCGTCATGGAGAAACTAGATGAACAATGGAATGAAAAAGATAGAAAAACCCTAAAATCTAAAGAGGAGAGCTTCCACATCCACTTCTGCTTCCAGAGAATTGAAGAAAATATGAATTTGTGTTAATTATGTCAAGAGATCCCCTCTCTAGGTCGAGCTAATCCTTAAATAGGACTGAATTGGGCCATGGGCCAACATTACCACCGCTCAGCGCCCCTACTTAGGGCGCTCATGTGTGCTTGCGAGAGGATTGGCGCTCAGGTGTGAAACGTTACAGGAAAGATGGCGCTCAGCGCCCCAAAAAGGGCGCTCAGGCGTGACTGCGAGGTGCCAGCGTTGAGGGTCATGAAAAGGGCGCCCAAGCGTGAGTGCGACCTTCTGCAGCCTTCTCTTCTGGTGCTCTTTCTGTCCTTTATGAGTTCCAACTTCGTGACAACTTAACTCCTCTTCCAATTCATCCCAATTTCCTACAAAACCAAGGGGATTTAGTGATAAAATCTTCAAGTGTAACCTCAACTCTTTTATTTCCCAAAATAAACCAAAATCAAGAGAACAAACAAGTTTCTAAGTCAAAAATGGTTCATTTGATATCAAAATTTACTCTCAAATAACGGTGAAATAAACCGTTATCAATAGACGATAATATATCTAAAAGCCAAGTAAATTCCTCTAGAGATTCTAAAGATTTTGATTATAGTGATAGTAAATTGCTTGATACTTACAAAGAATTATTAATTGATTCTGAAAAATTAGATATTGCTCACAAGAAATTGAAAAACGATTTTAGGGAATTAAATTCAAATTTTGAAAATATTCTCGAAAAAAATAAGAATTTAAAAACTAAATTTTATATTATGAAAAAGGTAAATATACTAGTAGTGAATAATGTATTTCTTATCTAAATTATAGGAAACTACTAGATGAAACAAGCCATGTTAAATGTAGTAAAAATACTTTGCAAAAGAAAAAGGTTGTTAAAAATAAGTATGTTCCCCATTATAATTATAAAAATAAAAATAAAAGACCTGTATAGTTTGGGTAGAACAAAGAACTACTTATACGAACCCAAAAACTGTTACTTATTTTATACATGAAAAAGTATTATAAAGGTCTAAAGGTAACCTTTTGATAGACGAGGTCCAAGGTCACCAATTAATCAAAATCCAATTATTAGAAGAATGACAAATAAGGTTTCACAATGACCTTGAACGTACCAACACCTCTTTGCACACTTCAAATGGCCACTTTAGGAGCATCCAGGAAGCCCATCACGGATAAAACCATCATAAGATGAAGGGTAGAAAGCTTCCACAACCAAGGAAGTCCAGCCGGGTAGTTGATAACGGTTGAAAAACCGTTATTTTTATACTTAATTTTGATATTAAAAACACCCTTTATGACTTAGAATCTAGCTTGAAATCATGCTTTTGATTAAGTTGTGCGAATAAGAGAGTTGAAGTAGCAAGGAGCAAGGAGTTAAGTTAAAGTAGCTTTTGAAATCATGCTTTATGGTTTTATGCTTGTTTTTCCTTGTTTTGACAGGAATTAAGATAAATTGGATGAAGAAGTTGAAGTAGCAAGGAGCTGGAGTCAGGAAAGGCTGGAAAAGGGGCACATAGAAGAACCACTGTTTCATGCCTGGGCGCCACCGCTGAGTGCTAGTCTGGAAGTGCAACTACTGTTTCATGCCTAGGCGCCACCGCTGAGTGCTAACTTAGTTCTGAAAGCATTGTTTCACGCTTGGGCGCTACCGTTGAGCGCCAGTTTGGTTTTGAAAGAACTGTTTCACACTTGGGCGCCCTGCTGAGGGTCAAAAGAGTGCCGCAACTACCGCTGAGCGCCCTGTTGGGGCGCTGAGTGCTGGCGACATGGGCTTGGGCTATTTATCTGTATTTTTAATGAACTATTTAAGGTTTTGGATGTTCTAGAGTTCATATCTTTGGACAGAAAGAGGCGAAAATATACTCCTTTCACCCCTTGGAGGCGGATTTTGGATGCGGAAACTCCGATCTTCAACTTTTAGGGTTCTATCTTTCATTCTTTTCATTATTTTCATCTAGTTTCACCATTTTTATGGTGAACTAAACCTCCATTGTTGTTGGGGAAACGATGTAATCTTTTGAAACTCTCATGTATTGAATTGATTCTTATTATAAAATGCTTTACTTCATTATTTGTTAGGGTTTTTCCTCTACACTTTATGCATGCTTTGTTTAACTCATTCAATTGCATGATTATTGATTTTGTCACTATGGAGACATATGAGAAAATCTAGAACTGGGGACATTCTCCCAAAAGAAATATTACATAGACATAGGGATAAGAGGGTGGGTCGCCTTTAAGCTTCTGTGCGAATGTAATGCATGATTAATTGATAGGGATATAAGACATTGTGAACTAGTAATTAGGAGTAGGCTTTCTTCACCGAGACATCGGGTTTAAGGTAAATTAGAAAGTCACATTAACATTAATGAAGAAGATGAATTCATAAATACATGAGAGTGGATAGGATAAGTCGGAAACCCCAACAACATAATCATTCCATATTTTATATCAATCACCTTTGCATCTTTCAATCCAATTGATCAACACTTGCATTCATATTTATTTTTCGTAATATAAACACAATGAATTCGTTTACAAGTCCTAATTAATCAAGAAACCATATGACTGTTTAGGTCGTGAGTCTCTAGGGAAATGATACTTGGTCTTACCAATTATTATTACTTGATACGATTCGGTACACTTGCCGAAGTGTTAACAGTAGCATTGAACGCATACCCAAGACGCTCAACGGGAATGTCTTTCAGCCAGCAAAACCAATACATGTTTCATGAGTTGATGATGGCTCCAAAACCTGCTTGGCACCTCTCCACATGGCAAAAGATCCATAGATCACGGCTAATCAGCAACATTGTAATCTTCTCGAGCAAGGAGTGTGAATCTCCTATAAATTCACCCATCCCTCTTTGTAAAACTCACTTTTGATGATATATATGAGTATACTCTATTGCCATTGCCAGCCTTTACTCTGCACAAAAGTCACTTCCCATGAGCTTTCCCTTCACCCCCTAGCTTCCTTCTAGAGATGGAAGGTCGTCTAAGCTAGTTTCCATCCTCTGTTAGCTCTCCTTCCACCAATTAATCCACTGAGTTCACCCTTTTCCGCTGCTGCCCAACCATGAGCAAATCCATCCAATACTTCATACTCTCTTATAGTTGGGACACAACCTATCATTTGGTATTCGTATTCAGAGCTCAAGTTTCCACAAAACGTTTCAGCTAAGTTCTCTCTCTTCATTCTGAATTTTCATCACTTTCCTTTCCTATTTTGCATCTGTCTGTACTATTTCATTTCTTTGTTGATTCCAGTAGTTTCCAGTCGAGTAATTTTTGTGTGCAAACCTTTAATTGATGGTATTTATCATTTTAATCGGTCAAATATAGATCTGAGTCTTTTAATTTTACAATTTGTCCATGTTTTGTCTTTAGTCATGTGTATTTGTTAAATTTTGTCAAAATTCTAAGTTGAATCTGTGTTTGGAGAAATCTGCATGACTTGAATGATTATTCAACAACTGCACATCATAAGAGCAATGAATTAAAGATCTCGAGTGCATCATGATTTCCATCAAGTGTAGTTTCAAGTGTGGCAGTAGTTAAATCTGCTAGAGTTTTCTTGGACTGAACTGTGTGTAGCTGGAATGAATTCTGGTTGTGTTCTTGAATTCTGAAACATGTAATATGTGCATACCATATGAACAGTGAATTTCTTAAGTTAAGAAGCTTGGTGGCATCATCTTACAATTTCCAGAAAACTACATCACTGAAGTTGACCGAGCTACAACTTCCACAGTTTGAGTCTTTTTTTTTTTTTTAAATCTGATTCAGTTTAGGAATCATTGTTGAACATCTTCAAGATCAATTCTAGTGTCTCTTTCAAGTTTAATTTGTTGTCCTAAAGTCAAGAATGTATAATCACAGTTCCTTTTGATTCTTATCCTTAAGCACAAAAACACACTTTTCACCCCTTGGGGTAGATTTGGAGATGGTGATGGCTCTCCTCTTCTCTTTCTAGGGTTTTTCTATCTCTTCCATTCTTTCATTCCATTGTTCATCTAGTTCTTCCATGATGATGGAGAACTAAACCTTATTTGTTGTTGGGAAAGATTTAACCTCTAAACTCTCTTGTATTTGAATTGATTCTTATTATTGATATATGCTTCTTTCATTAATTATTAGAGATATTCTTCTTTGCTCAAATGCTTGTGATGTTTTATTCATGTATGGCATAAATCTTATGATTTGTAAGTATCAGGAGATTTCATACTCCTAGGGTTAGACGATTTGGGGATGTGACAACTCTCCTCTTCTCTCCCTACGACTGTTATTGAGAGATATCTTACAAATCACGATCTGGGGAATTCTCCCGGAAGAAATATTACCTAGACATAGGAATAGGAGGATCAGTTTCCTTTAAGCTTATGTGTGAATGTAATGCATGATTAATTGCTAGGGAGACAAGACATTGTAAACTAGTAATTAGGATTAGGCTTTCTTCGTCGAGACATCGGGTTTAAGGTAAATTAGAAAGTGACATTAACATTAATGAAGAAAGATGAATTCAGATATGCATGAGAGTAAATTAGGTGAAATCTAAACCCAACAACAATATCATCAACTTCATCCATTCATTATTTTGTTTAGCCTTAATTGATCAAATTGCATTCATGTTTATTTTATTGCATTTGCATTCAAAAACCCCAAAATTTGTTCTTTAGAGTCTTAATTAGTTGAGTAATCACATAACTGTTTAGTGCCATGAGTCACTTAGGAAACGATACTTGGTCTTACCATTTATTATTACTTGATACGATTCGGTACACTTGCCGAAATGTTAACAAGTTTTTGATTTAGGGGCTAGCATCAATTTAATGCCTCTATCTATGCTAAAGAAGATTGGTGGTTGATAACGGTTGAAAAACCGTTATTTTTATGCTTAAAATTGATACCAAAAGCAACCTTTAAGACTTAGAAACTAGCTTGAACTCATATTTTTGCTTTAGTTTTGTGAATAAGAGAGTTGAAGGTGAATTTAATGGTTTTGTGCAAGATTCCATTGATTTTGTAGGCTAATTGAATGATTTGAAAGAAGAATTGAAGTACCGAATGATTGAAATGCTGAAAAGTCAACCAGAAACCAGAAAAGTCAACAAGTCAACCAGAAAAGTCAACCAGTCAACCAGAATGCTGAAAAGTCAACCAGAAGGCAGAAAAAGTTGCGACCGAGTGGCGCTGAGCGGTAATTTTGCGCTGAGCGGCAGTTTTCAGGTGCCGAAATCACCGCTGAGGGGCAAAACAGCAGCTGAGGCGAAAAATGGATCATGCGCTAGTATTGCTTAACGGTAAAATACCGTTGAGCGCTATTCTAAATGGGCTTGGACCGGTTTTCTGTTACTTTTATGGGCTTGAGCCTAATTTTCTGTATTTTTTAGAATAGTATATAAGCTTTAGGACGTCCTAGGGTTTGTATCTTTGGCTGGAGTAGACGCAAAACACACTTTTCACCCCTTGGGGGTAGAATTGGAGATGGTGACAACTCTCCTCTTCTCTTTCTAGGGTTTTTCTATCTCTTCCATTCTTTCATTATTGTTCATCTAGTTTCACCATGAATATGGAGATGAGAGACATGTATATGTCTCTAATGGAGTCCAGGATTGAGGCACTTTACAGAGGCGAGCAGGCATTACTGATGACCCTGACATCTGCCTTCCATGAGCGCCAGTTCATGTCTCAGGATGCTTTCATGGCCCATGTTGCATGGCCTACTGGTCAGGCCCAGGCTAGTGGAGGAGATGGAGCATCTGGAGCTGCAGCCATGGAGGATGATGATAATGATGAGGATGAGGAAGATGATGGAGAAGAAGATGAAGAAGATGAAGAGGATGAAGAAGATGAAGAGGATGAAGAAGATGATGAAGACTCAGATGATAGCAAAGGATGATGAGTCAGATGATAACATCTACTAAAGGATGCTAGGATGTTACTTTTCCTGCACTTCATAGCACTGGCAAGTCCGGGACCAAAGGATTCTGATGACAACATCTACTGATGGATGCTGCTAGATCAGGATTTTTCTTTTCTTTTCTTTACTTTGTTGATTTTGTTTTCAGTTTGAACTATGTACTTGGCTAACTAAATAAACAATGCTGCAATGGTTTGGTGTTTGGTGATGAACTGTTTTGTGATGAGTAATATTGTCTTGTGTTCTCTATTGTTTTGAGATGCATGGTTGAGTTAATGATTGCTTTAGCATGGAAGCATAGATGGTGGTTACTCATAGTTGTGTTAAAAACAGATCCATGATTTCAATTGTGATTAATATGTTGGGCAGGATGTTTATCAAATTGTGGAACTTGAGTTAACCTGTGAGAGGTTGGACTCCAGAGTTTTTGATTGATTGAGTGCTATTGCTTTGCAAGCATGATTGATTTTGCTTGAGTTTTTATGATTTAACCACTTGTTTGCTTGTTACACATGATCCAGGCCATGTTTTTCTTCTCCCATATAAGCCAATGCGAATATGTGAACACAATAAAGAACAATGTTGTTCTATGATGACAAATTTCTGAACACCGAAAACGGCGCCAAAAAATTGTAACCTCGGCAAGTGTGATCGAATCGTATCAAGTAATAAACTTGGTAAGACCAAGTATCGTTCTCCCAAAGGGCTCACGGCCTAGTTAGTTATATGACTTCTTGATTATTTAAGACTTGTGAAAATAAACAAATTCTTGAGGTTTCAAATGCAAAAGACAAAAAGTAAACATGTATGCATGAGTTTTGATCAATGGAAAGAAGAACACAAACACTTGGAACGAATTATATGGATGAGTATGTTATTGGGGTAATCAATTTCATCTTATCCACTCTCATATATTTAGGAATTCATCATTCTTTTCATAAATGTTAATGCCACTCTCTAATTTACCTTAAACCCGATGTCTCGGCGAAGAAAGCCTAATCATAATCACTAGTTTACAATGTCTTGTCTCCCTAACAATTAATCATGCATTATAGTGAACGGAAGCTTAACGGCAACCAACCATCATATTCCTATGTCTAGGTTTATACTACTGTTGGGAGAGTTTCCCTGGATCTAGATTTTACCGTATGTGTCCATATCAATAAAACCAATAATCATGACATCGAATGAGTTAAACAATGCATGCTTTGAGCAAAGAAGAAAAACCCTAACTAATGATGAAAGAAAGCATGTATCATAAATATGATGTTTAAACACAAAATTCCATATATGAGAGCGTCAAAAGATTACATTGATTCCCCAACAACAAGAAGAGTTTAGTTCACCATATTCATGGTGAAACTAGATGAAATACAATGAAAGAGTGAAAGATAGAACCCTAGAAAGTTGAGTAGGTAGCCTTAGCATCCAAGATCTTCCTCCAAGGGGTGGAAAGGTGTGTGTTTGCTTCGTACTCTGCCAAAGATACAAACCCTAGGACGTCCTAAAGCTTATATACTATTCTAAAAATTACAGAAAAGTAGGCCCAACGAGTGTTAAGTAGTGCCGCGTAGCGGTAAGATGGCGCTGAGCGGTACTTGCGGCTTCACCTTTTGCACTTTTTGTGTCCTTTTCTGATTCCAACTCTGTCCTACTTCACTTCTTTCATCAAATTCACCTCAAAATCTGCATAAAACACTAAAATCAAGCATAAACCTGTCCAACTCTCTTATTTATGAAAATGTAAGCAAACACATGAGTCCAAGCTAGTTTCTAAGTGTTAAAGGTTGCTTGTACTATCAATTTTAAACATGAAAATAGCAGTTTTTCAACTGTTATCACAACCCCAAACTTAGAACTTTGCTTGTCCTCAAGCAAAGAAGATGTAACTCAATCTGCCACCAATCACTACAATGATTCACCACATTCAAAATCGTCTTTTCAAGATAAGCAAGTACTCAATTAAGATCATGACAAAGACTTCAATCAAGATATGCACATGCTTTAGTGTTCACACAATCACCTAATATCCAACAAATGCTACTTTTCATGAATGATCAATCAACTAAGCATGGATGTTCATGTGCTCATGGAATCTTTCCTCACTAGATAAAGTGTTTCACTCAAACACACAAGTGTATAAGAGATATTCACTCATTCACTCTACTATCACAATATCACATGAATTGACTTTGCCTTTCATTTAACCATAATCAAATACATTCACAAGCATGCATCATCATAAGGACTTTTCAATGGCTTATAATGTGGCTGGGCTAACAAGAAAATTGGTTTTTCTAGATCACAAAACCCTTGAGTTAAGAGAATCATATAAACACAATCATTCTTACTTATTCCCAACTTTCCTTTGCATTGAGCTTTACTTTTTCTTCTCTTTTCTTTCTCTTTTTCTTTTTCTTTGCACATACTTAGCTCTTAGCTCAATGCTTTTTGTTTTCCCTTTTTTCTAAATTTTCCAACAATCCCAAACTTGGACATTTATCAGTACCATAGAATATTTTCTACTTAACTCAAGGTAAAGCTTTTCACAAAGGGTTTTCAAATCATGTTCAAGGCTAAGGGTTCAAAGGATAGAATACATTATTTTCTCTTTTGTTGGGCTAAAATCATGCATTTGGCTAACAAAAGGGTTACCAACAAATGACCTTGATCATATGATGCAAACAAGCAATTGATTCAATCATAGAAAACATGGGCAAAGTCATTCATGCTTTCAAAGTAATAGTATTCAATCACAAAAACTCTGGAGCTCAAAACCTCACATATAAGCTCATTCACATTCCACATACACATCCTGCTTAGCATCATAATCACAATCATAACATCATGCATTTGTTTACAAAGCTTGTGAACCACCTGTATAAGCATGTAAAGTGCACAATCTCAGCATCACTCAATATCAAAGCATTATCAAGCACTACTTATCACACAACAATCATAAGCAAATCATCATAACAGACAAAGTTTCCAATTGAGTACATCAAACCCTATTCTAAAAATATAAGCAAATAAGTTTAGAACACTGGGTTGCCTCCCAGTAAGCGCTTGTTTAACGTCACGAGCCTGACCCAAAATCTCAAGGATCAACCAACTGCATCATTGTGGACAAGCGTTGCACTTCTCCTCCTAGATAATGCTTGAGACGTTGACCATTCACCACCCAACTTCTTTGTGGATCATCAGCAACTGGATCAAGTAATTCAATTGCTCCATGTGGATGCACTCCTTTTACTATGAATGGTCCTGACCATTTTGTCTTCAACTTTCCAGGAAAAAGCTTCAATCTTGAGTTGAATAATAGCACCTGCTGCCCTGGATTAAAGACTTTCTTCACCAGCTTCCTATCATGATAAAACTTAATCTTTTCTTTATAAGCCCTAGATGAATCATATGCATGTAACTACATTTCTTCAAGCTCCAGAATCTGTCTTCTACGTGTGCTCTGAGTTTCATAAGGATCAAAATTCAAGAATTTTAAAGCCCACAACGCTTTATGCTCCAACTCTACTGGCAAATGACATGCTTTCCCATAGACTAATTGAAAAGGTGATAATCCCATGAATGTCTTCATTGTCGTCCTATAAGCCTGATAACAATTGAAAAACTGTTATTTTCATGCTTAAAATTGATACTAAAAGCAACCTTTAACACTTAGAAACTAGCTTGAAATCATGCTTTTGGTTATATTTTTAGAAATAAGAGAGCTGGACAGGTTTATGCTTGATTTCAGTGTTTTTATGCAGGTTTTAAGGTGAATTTGGTGAAAGAAGTGAAGAAGGATAGAGATGGAATCAGAAAAGACATCAAAAAAGTGCAAAAGGAGAAGCCGCAAGTACCGCTCAGCGGCAGTTTACCGCTGAGCGGCACTCAGAAACCCACGTTGGCTCCGTTGAGGGGTGAAAAGGCCGCTGAGGGGAGGAAAACAACTCACGCACTTACCGCTGAGCGGCACTATTTTGGGCTTGGGCCTAATTTTCTGTATTTTTTAGAATAGTATATAAGCTTTAGGACGTCCTAGGGTTTGTATCTTTGGCTGAGACGAAGCAAACACTCACTTTTCCACCCCTTGAAGGAAGATCTTGGATGCTCAGGCTACCTCCTCCTCTTTCTAGGGTTCTATCTTTCCTTCTTTCATTATTGTTCATCTAGTTTCACCATGAATATGGTGAACTAAACCTTGTATTGTTATTGGGGAATCAATGTAGTCTTGTGAAACTCTCATATATGGAATTAATGTTTTAACATCTTATTTTAAGATACATGCTTTCTTTCATCATTAGTTAGGGTTTTTCCTCTTTGCTTAATGCTTGCTTTGTTTAACTCATTCATTGCCATGATTATTGATTTTATCGATATGGGAACGTACGGGGAAATCTAGATCCGGGAAATTTCTCCCAATAGCATATTGGTTGCCTTTAAGCTCCTGCACTTCAGAACTAATTACTAGGAATGCTAGGAATTGTATGAACTCGTAATTAAGGATAGGCCTTCTTGCAAGGTGATTTAGAGAGTGGCATTAGCAATTGATGAAAAGAATGATGAATTCCTAAAGTATATGAGAGTGGATAAGATGAAATTGATAACTGCAACAACATACACATCCATCTAATTCATTAAAGTGTTTGATTTCTTCTTTTCCATTGATCAAATTCATGCATACATGTTTAATTACTGTCTTTTGCATTTAAACCTACAATCAATTGTTTACAAGTCTTAAATAATCAACAAATCATATAGCTAACTAGGCCGTGAGTCCTTTGGGAAAACGATACTTGGTCTTACCTAGTTTTATTACTTGATACGATTCGATCACACTTGCCGATTGTTAAACAAGTTTTTGGCGCCGTTTTTCGGTGTTCATAAATTTGTCATCAAAGCCCAAAAAGCATCATCCAGTTTTTGTGACCAATCCTTTCTTGATGAAGCAACTGTTTTCTCCAAGATCCTTTTTATCTCTTTGTTAGATACCTCAGCTTGTCCATTGGTTTGTGGATGATAAGGTGCAAGTACCTTATGTCTCACTCCATAATGTTTGAGTACTTTTTCTACCTGATAATTGCAGAAATGAGATCCCCCATCACTAATCAGCACTCTTGGAGTTCCAAAGCGTGAAAATATCTGCTTCTTCAAAAATTTGATTACAGTGCTAGCATCATTTTTAGGACAAGCTAATGCTTCCACCCATTTACTCACATAATCCACTGCTACCAATATGTATTCATTGTTGAAAGATGAAGGAAAGGGTCCCACAAAGTCAATACCCCAACAATCAAAAACTTCAACCTGTAAAATGCCCTGTAATGGCATCTCATGACGTCTTGTAACCGTTCCTGCTCTTTGACACTTATCACAATTTCTAGCATGATTATGAGCATCTTTAAATAGAGTTGGCCAATAAAACCCTAATTGGAGAACTTTTGCTGTTGTTCTTTCTCCATTAAAATGTCCCCCATAAGGGGAATCATGACAACGCCAGAGAATTCCTTCTACTTCTTCATTTGTCACACATCTCCTCAGAAGATTATCTGCTCCAATTTTGAACAAATAAGGATCATCCCAGACAAACTGCTTGGCATCATGCAAAAATTTCTTTCTTTGTTGCCAATTTAGATCTTCTAGCATTACCCTTGCAGCTTTGAAATTAGCCATATCAGCAAACCATGGTCTCTGCTGAATATACATGAGTGCTTCATCTGAAAAAGATTCCCAGATCTCTGCTTCCTTGCTAGTGACCTCCTTGCTGACTAGCCGTGATAAATGATCAGCAATCAAATTCTCACTCCCTTTCTTATCACGGATCTCCACATCAAATTCTTGCAAGAGTAGTACCCATCTAATTAGACGTGGCTTAGAGTCTGGCTTTGTCAACAAATATTTGATAGCTGCATGATCTGTATAAATAATCACCTTAGACCCAATAAGATAAGGTCTAAATTTCTCTAAAGCATACACTATGGCTAGGAACTCCTTCTCAGTAGTAGCATAATTCAACTGAGCATCATTCAGAACTTTGTTGAAGTAATAAATTGGATGAAAGATCTGCTCTTTTCGCTGGCCAAGAACAACTCCTATTGCATAATCACTAGCATCACACATTAGCTCAAAATTTTTATTCCAATATGGAGCTATAATCACTGGAGCTAACACCAATTTACTCTTCAATGTGTCAAAAGCTTTCAAACATTCTTCATTCATCACAAAAGGGGCATCCTTCATAAGAAGATTACTCAATGGTTTAGCAATTTTTGAAAAATCTTTGATGAATCTTCTGTAAAATCCAGCATGACCTAGAAAGCTCCTGATTCCCTTTACATTTGTTGGTGGAGGTAGTTTCTCAATGACTTCTACTTTGGCTTTATCTACCTCAATCCCTTTAGCAGAAATTTTATGTCCCAGCACAATTCCTTCTGTTACCATGAAATGACATTTCTCCCAATTAAGAACAACATTTGTCTGAACGCATCTTTTAAGAACAATATCCAAATTAACCAAAGACGTTTGGAAAGAATTTCCAAAGACTGAAAAATCATCCATGAAGACTTCAATGCACTTCTCTAGGAGATCTGCAAAAATTGCCTGCATACACCTTTGAAATGTAGCTGGAGCATTACATAGTCCAAATGGCATCTTTCTATAGGCAAAGATACCAAAAGGACAAGTGAAGGCCGTCTTCTCTTGGTCTTTTAGATCTAGCACAATTTGATTGTATCCAGAAAATCCATCTAGAAAGCAATAAAAAGCTTGACCTGCTAATCTCTCCAACATCTGGTCCATGAAAGGAAGAGGAAAATGATCCTTCCTAGTGGCTTTATTTAGCTTCCTGTAATCAATGCACATTCACCATCCAATAACTGTTCGAGTAGGAATAAGTTCATTCTTCTCATTATAAATTACTGTCATCCCGCCTTTCTTTGGAACCACTTGTACTGGACTTACCCATTCACTATCAGAGATTGGATAAATGATACTAGCTTCCAAAAGTTTCAACACTTCTTTTCTAACCACCTCCTTCATTACAGGATTTAACCTTCTCTGTGGTTGAGCACTCGGTCTATAATCATCCTCCATAAAGATCTTATGCATACAATAAGTTGGGCTTATACCTTTAAGATCTGAGATTGACCACCCAATAGCTTCTTTGTTAACTTTCAAAATTTCTATCAACTATTCTTCTTCTTTTGTAAGCAAAGAGTTACTGATGATGACTGGCTTTGTTCCATCTTCTTCTAGAAAAACATACTTCAGACGTGAGGGTAGTATTTTTAATTCTAACTTCTTTGTTTGATTTCTTCTTCCTTATCAATTGTCTCAAACTTGGTATCCTCCATTGGAATCTCCTTCAATGTCTCCAAGTCCATCATACATTCTTCAATCAATTTCTCTTCTTCTTCATTTAAATCTTCACAAGCATCAATAAGAGTTTTCTCTAATGGAGAAGCATAACGCACCATCCTTTCCTGCACCATACAAACTTCATCAAGTTCGTCAAGTTGAAAACATGCTTTATCATCATTTGGATATGTCATGGCTTTGAATACATCAAAGTTAACTTCTTCATCATGAACTCTCACTTTAAGATTACCATTCTCCACATCAATTAAAACTCTAGCAGTCTTCATAAAAGGTCTCCCAAAAATGAGAGGCACATCACCATTCCCTTCCATCTCCATTACAACAAAATCTACTGGGAATAAAAACTTGTCAACCTTCACTAAAACGTCTTCAACCACTCCATATAGATATTTAAGAGACCTATCTGCCAATTGAAGAGCCATTCTGGTAGGTTTGAGCTCCAAACCTTCAATTGTTTTAAACATGGATACCGGCATTAAATTAATGCTAGCTCCCAAATCAATCAATGGTCTTCCAACTTCCAACTTCAGAGAATGGTATAGTAATTGATGCGAGCTGTCGTGGCCCATCAAATTTGATGTGCAAATAAAGAATGCAGAATAGTGCTAGGAAGCGACTGCTAGGTCGTCTCTCAAGGACCAAATGTGCATCAGTCAATAGGTTGAACACGTAGTGGGGGGTTGGTGAAGAGTTTTGTGAATGCAGATGAACTAAATTAAAACTGGAAATTAAATACAACCAAACATAATTGAAAACAGTGAAATAAAGGAACAAGCACGAAGACCGAACGGTCCTACAGATAACCGAACGGTTCTACATTGCGACCGAAGAGTCTCTAAAACAAGTGAGGAAATTGGAAATGCAGGAAGATAAAGAAGTCGAACATAATAGACAACATAGTGAACGAAAACAGTAAATTATCCTAAAACAAAATGTCTGAACTAATTAGAATGTAGGAAATAATAAAGGAACACATGATATGCTAATCAAATGCAACACTTAAACTAAAACATTAAATACCCAACGCAGCTTGGAATTAAAATTAAATGCTCAAGGTGTGTGCAAATTGAAATGCGAGAAATAAATAACAAAATACTAGAATAACATGAAATCCAATACTTAAACTAAAGAAAGAAGGCATGTTGCAGCTGGATGTGACCGTGCATTTCTCTCCAGCCAATGATTCAGCCCTCCTACTTTGCTTGACCGTGCCACTTTTTTCAAAGCCAAATTATCGTGCCCTCTCCTTCCAGCAAAGTGAGTCACGCTTCCTAAAAGCAAAAAGTGAATCCGCACAAGTGAAAACCGAAAGCTGCTACCGTGTTGTTGTCCTCTTCTCCCGTGAAAAGAAACTATGCTTCCCAACACTGGTCCGCTTCGTCCAAGCCATAACAGCTGCTTGCTTTCTTCAATTTAGAATCAAAACTAAAACCTTGTTGCTTCCAGGACGTGACAGCAGCTTCCAAGATGAAAGATATGAATCCCGTAAATTGCTACTAGAATCAAAAGGAAATAAAGAACTAGTGCCAAAAAAAATGCTAGCCGAAAACAGCGTGTTTCTCTCATTTGCGTAACAGCATTCACATTTTTCTCCTAAAAAAATAAAACGTTCCAGCCAAAAGAGGACTAAGTGAGGGTGGCGGCTGGTTCCCTCCAGCAAAGATAAAATGTCTTCCTTTAAAATGAAAGAAGATTAAATCCTACTGGACATCACCGTCCATCTTTCCTCCCCATTCAACTCTCATTTCCGTAACTACCTATTCTGCTTGCTGGACCGTGAGCTGCTGTACGTGACAAGTGTGGGCTGCACCTCTCAAAGCACCTCCTGGACGTGTGATTCAATGTGGGCAGCTGTATGATGACAAATTTATGAACACCGAAAACGGCGCCACAAACTTCTTTGACCCTCGGCAAGTGTGACCGAATCGTATCAAGTAATAAACTCGGTAAGACCAAGTATCGTTCTCCCAAAGGACTCATGGCCTAGTTAGTTATTTGATTCGTTGATTATTTAAGACTTGTGAACGATTGATTGTAGGTTTTTAATGCAAAAGACAGTAATTAAACATATATGCATGAATGTGATCAATGGCAAAAAGAGTAAAACAAACACGGGATGAATTATATGGATGAGTATGTTGTTGGGGTTATCAATTTCATCTTATCCACTCTCATATACTTTAGGAATTCATCAATCTTTTCATCAATGTTAATGCCACTCTCTAAATTACCTTGTCAAGAAGGCCTATCCTTAATTACGAGTTCATACAATTCCTAGCATTCCTAGTAATTAGTTCTGAAGTGCAGGAGCTTAAAGGCAACCAATATGCTATTGGGAGAAATTCCCCGGATCTAGACTTCCCCGTACGTTCCCATATCGACAAAATCAATGATCGTGACAATGAATGAGTTAAACAATGCATGCTTTGAGCAAAGAGGAAAAACCCTAACAATTAATGAAAGAAAGCATATATCTCAAATAAGATTTTTAAACACAAATTCCATATATGAGACTTTCACAAGATTACATTGATCCCCCAACAACAATGCAAGGTTTAGTTCACCATATTCATGGTGAATCTAGATGAACAATGATGAAAGAATGAAAGATAAAACCCTAGAAAGGTAGAGAGGTAGCCTGAGCATCCAAGATCTTCCTTCAAAGCGGTGGAAAAGAGAGTGTTTGCTTCGTCCCAGCCAAAGATATAAACCCTAGGAAACCCTAAAGCTTATATACAACGTAAAATTACAGAAAATTAAGCCCAAGCCCAAAATAGTACCGCTCAGCAATAAACTACCGCTCAGCAGTAAGTGCGCGAGTTCATTTCTTCCCCTCAGCGGCCTTTTCACCCCTTAGCGGAGCCAACGTGGGTTTCTGAGTGCCGCTCAGCGGTAAACTGCCGCTCAGTGGTGGTTGCGGCTTCTCCTTTTGCGCTTTTTAATGTCTTTTATGATTCCATTCCTATCCTTCTTCGCTTCTTTCACCAAATTCACCTTAAAACCTGCATAAAACACTGAAATCAAGCATAAACCTGTCCAGCTCTCTTATTTCTAAAAATATAACCAAAAGCATGATTTCAAGCTAGTTTCTAAGTGTTAAAGGTTGCTTTTAGTATTAAATTTAAGCATGAAAATAACAGTTTTTCAACTGTTATCACTGTACCAATTCAAAGCTGCTGGACCAGCTTCTTCTGTTTGACACCACCCGCTGTTGCTGCTTTTGCTAGACGCTCCCCCAATTAATTCTTGCTGCACCGCCCTTTTTCTCTAAAGCACCACGTCCTCCAAGCCCAAAAGGAAAGTGAGCCTCCACGTGTGCTCGTAAGCAAATCAAAGCCGTGACACTTCTTCCTAAACATTAATCACCGCTTGTGCATATCCTAAAGTGAAAACAGCCCCTCTTTTCTTTCATTCATTGAAATCCACGCCTACTCCTTTTGTAAAAGCAAATAAAATGATGATGAAAATCCATTCTTCCTGCAGTAGCTTGACCTTGGCTTTTAAAAGAAAGCAAATTCATTTCTTCTCTCCAAATGAAATCATGTGCTGCTGCTCCTTCCCATCTCCACGTTTCCGCACACTACACTCTCAATAAATCACCCGCTTCTTCCTCTCAACGTGATGGCTTTGGAGCTCTCCATCAAGGTGTGCATCCTCTTGCTGTGTGCACCTCCTTTCCCAATCAATCAATCATGTGCTTCCTAAAGCACACCCATAAGCGCACGTGATGCTTCTTTCCAGCCCAATACTTTTTGAAGCTCCTTTTTGAATGCCAATTGTTTTTCTAGATGTCACTCTGCTTTTTTCTTCTCCACACTTCTTCTGTGGAGAGTCTTGAATTAAGTACCAACCTTCCAATTGTTCCAAATTATTATCCAACAATTCCCTACAATTAATATTGCAAATAATTAGCCTTAGATAATTCAAATTAATTAAAATAAGAATTTATGGTCAAATTAAGCACAATTAGCAAAAATGGGGAAATATTGGACATTCAAGCATAATTCCCTGATTAAATTCGGTACAATAAGCCAAGTGAAATCGAGAAAATATTGACTCATCAAAATAGACCACACTTAGTCTTTTGCACTCTTGGGCAAAATCGAGACGCAAATCAAGGAATAGTTCAATGGGCATCAGGGAAATGACACAAACTCAGCACACAGAAAACAAAGACGAACAAGGAAAGAAACAGAATTACACAGTTCTCAAGAAATCTGGACAAAGAAAAGATGGAGACAATATCCAACACAGAATCAAAGAAAGCAGATACTCGTGAAATTCTCCAAGCACTTCCAAGCATGGCAAAATGATCAATCAGCTTGAGAGGTGAACCAAAAGCCACAGAAACTCACAGATGCACTATCAGTGTTTCTCTCAAGTGTCTAAGGTAAAGAATTTCAACTCAATGCACTCAAGAAAGCAAGCAACAACAGACTTGGCAA
Organism: Vigna hirtella; assembly: GCA_027742795.1. Taxonomy (NCBI): domain Eukaryota; kingdom Viridiplantae; phylum Streptophyta; class Magnoliopsida; order Fabales; family Fabaceae; genus Vigna; species Vigna hirtella. Next base: position 72,419 of record JAHCHA010012549.1, read on the forward strand.
GCCTCTAATATCAACACTCAAAACATATGCATATTCAAATCAAAAGGTCTTTTATGGATGTAATGGGGCCAAGGACAAGGGAGGATAAATATGGATGAGAAGCTATAAACCAAAAGAAATAGAGGAGCAATGGGGAACAAGTGTAAACACAATAAAATCACACCCAAACCTCTAATTCAATCCTCTTCTTGACTCCATTATTCACAAATTTTTTATTTTTCTCATTTTTCTCACTTTTTTTTCTCATCCTGTCTCTTTTCTTTTCTCTCTTTAGCACACAACTGTAAGAGACAAGATATAAATCATATTTCTGAACACAAAACAAGAAGAGGAACCAACCAGCCAATTCATCAGAAACCCCCAGGAGACCACACTTGTTTCCAAAACACTTCCAAAGCTCCAAAATTCCTTAAGGTTAAGGTAATCATGGTTTTTCACTTAGGGCTAGTGTATGAGCTTCAAAACAAAGAAATGGAGAAAATATAGGCTCAATAGGGGTTATCAAAGGATTAAAACAAGGTAGGCTTATTTGGCTAGAGAGGCTCAAGAACAAAATTGCCTTTATCACTTCCAAACATGCATATCAATCAAGAATTATCAACAAGAGTCAAGCCAAGGCATATGTGCAAGCAATCAAGAGACATATCACACAAGAAAGAACATAAAGTGGCTCAAATCTCACACAGGGTATTTGTCACAATCAAATCAACCTCTCAAACATCATAATCATCTTCCCAAGCAAAGAGAAACAAAGATTTCAAGCAAAGTATCAATGAAGTGAAGGTCAAGTCTACAAACTAAACAAAGTCCAGAAAGCAAGAGAAACATGCAAAACTGTACAAAAGACACGACAAAAATAACCTAGAAAAGAAAAAAATTTAACCAAGAAAACAAAATCTAACGAAGAAAAATCAGAATCTCCCCCAATAGACCACACTTAAACTACACAGTGTCCTCAATGTGTCATAAGTATAAGATCAGAAATCAGAACAATGAACAGATCATGGACAAGTGCAATAAAAGTAGGGAAAGGGGGAGAAGGGAAAAAGAAACCTCACCTGGTCATGGTGGCAGTTGCCAATTTTGGACTATCAGGGAGATGTCTTCCACCACAGGATGTAGCAAGGAAGTTGTGAGGAAGAATTGTTTCATCCTCCAGATTTGATCTAGTAGAGAGATATCTTCCACAGCTGGATCTAAGAAGCAAAAATTGTTGATGAGTGGGTTCAGCCGGTGCCTATTGATCTTCAAACTGTTTTGTATGTAAGCACCTCTGTTTTCCACTGTGGGTGTTTGTGGATCAAATTCATGCGTACTTCCTGCAACATGGTTAGTGCAATGTGGTTCCAAAGAAATAACATGCAGGGGTATAACACCCAATCTCAGTGTAACAGGCTTAACCTCAGATACATCCTCAGAACATGAATCAATTTCAAATGTACAAACAATATCAATAACAGGCTCAGATTCATGTTCAGTGCATGGAGAATAAATATTCAGATGTGGTAGCAAAAAGTGGTTCTCATCATGCACAGAGGGAGAACTAAAAACAGACTCATCAACAATATAATCATCAACATACCTATCAATAGCATAATCATTAAAAGCATAATCAAATTGTGGTATGTTTACCTCCACTTCCTTGAAAATTGGTAGAGTGGTGGTAGATGAAAATGGTCTACTTGGCTCATCATTACTGCTTATTCCTACCTAGTCCTCAAAATCTTTATCAGGATCTATCTCCTCAATTGCCAAAGTAGGGACATCTGAAGGTGGGAGAGTAGGTGGCACAATGAGCGCAAGACTCTGGTTCCATCTCCTAAGTCAATGACACTAACATCATCTGGAATCTGAACAGTCTGAAATCGTCTCTCTGAATCTTGAGACTGTTCCTCAGTGAGTTGAGTGGCCATCTGCCATATCTGATCAGTCAAACTCTGAATGGCAGCTTGTGTTTCCTGCTGAAACTCCATGTTCTCTTGCTTGAACTGAAGGTTTTGCATGGTCATCTGCTCAAATAACTCCTTCAATGTAGGCTCGAAAGTAGAAGGCTGAGGAGCTATTTGGGCAGGAGCATCATATTGCTGACTCTGGTATTGCTGGACTGGTGGTTCTTGATTATGATGTTGTTGTGGGGTATCTTGCCATCTCCAACTAGGGTCATTCCATCCACAATCGTTGTTGTAACCATACTGAGCAGGGAAGAATTCATCCAAGAACATATGCTTAAGATCTTCCCAAGAAGTGATGGATCCTAGAGGAAGACAATAAAGCCAATCCCTTGCTACTCCTTGTAACGATTGCGGAAATGCCTTTAAGAACATATCGTCATCCTGGACATGTGGAGGTTTCATTGAAGAGCAGATGATGTGGAATTCCTCCAAATGTCTATGTGGGCATTCACCTGTAAAACCATGAAACTTAGGCAGCAAATTTATCAGTCCAGAGGTGAGAACGCAATGAACATCATCCTCATTAAGTGAAACTGGCTCCCGAAGAGAACTCTCAGAAGTTGGAGGATGAGCCATATTGTTCTCAGCATAAAAATCAGCAGAATATGAATTACAATCAGAGTAACATGCAGAAGGAGAATCATAATCAGAGGCACTGGCAGAATAAGCAGTATTCACAAAATCAAAATACGTAGACATGGAAAAAGAAAAAGGGAAGGTAGAAAGGAAATCCTAAAAATTACGAAACAAACAAAACACAACACAATTAAACATGCGACACGCACACACAATAACGAACACACAAAACAGAACATCACAATCACAACACAAAACAAAACACAACACACACTAACACAACAAAAGACCTAAAACCGAACCGTTGGTCCCCAGCAACGGCGCCAAAATTTGATGCGAGTTGTCGCGGCCCATCAAATTTGATGTGCAAATAAAGAATGCAGTATAGTGCTAGGAAGCGACTCCTAGGTCGTCTCTCAAGGACCAAATGTGGTTCAGTCAATAGGTTGAACACGTAGTGGGGGGGTTGGTGAAGAGTTTTGTGAATGCAGATGAACTAAATTAAAACTGGAAATTAAATACAACCAAACATAATTGAAAACACTGAAATAAAGGAACAAGCACGAAGACCGAACGGTCCTACAGATAACCGAACGGTTCTACATTTCGACCGAACAGTCTCTAAAACAAGTGAGGAAATTGGAAATGCAGGAAGATAAAGAAGTCGAACATAATAGACAGCATAGTGAACGAAAACAGTAAATTATCCTAAAACAAAATGTGTGAACTAATTAGAATGTAGGAAATAATAAAGGAACACATGATATGCTAATCAAATGCTAACACTTAAACTAAAACATTAAATACCCAATGCAGCTTGGAATTAAAATTAAATGCTCAAGGTGTGTGCAAATTGAAATGTGAGAAATAAATAACAAAATACTAGAATAACATGAAATCCAATACTTAAACTAAACAAAGAAGGCATGTTGCAACTGGATGTGACCATGCATTTCTCTCTAGCCAATGATTCAGCCCTCCTACTTTGCTTGACCATGCCACTTTTTTCAAAGCCAAATTACCGTGCCCTCTCCTTCCAGGAAAGTGAGTCACGCTTCCTAAAAGAAAAAAGTGAATCCGCACAAGTGAAAACCGAAAGCTGCTAACGTGCTGCTGTCCTCTTCTCCCGTGAAAAGAAACTATGCTTCCCAACACTGCTCCGCTTCGTCCAAGCCGTAACAGCTGCTTGCTTTCTTCAATTTAGAATCAAAACTAAAACCTTGTTGCTTCCAGGACGTGACAGCAGCTTCCAAGATGAAAGATATGAATCCTGTAAATTGCTACGGGAATCAAAAGGAAATAAAGAACTAGTGCCAAAAAAAATGCTAGCCGAAAACAGCGTGTTTCTCTCATTTGCGTAACAGCATTCACATTTTTCTCCTAAAACAAATAAAACGTTCCAGCCAAAAGAGGACTAAGTGAGGATGGCGACTGGTTCCCTCCAGCAAAGATAAAATGTCTTCCTTTAAAATGAAAGAAGATTAAATCCTACTGGACATCACCGTCCATCTTTCCTCCCCATTCAACTCTCATTTCCGTAACCACCTATTCTGCTTGCTGGACCGTGAGCTGCTGTACGTGACAAGTGTGGGCTGCACCTCTCAAAGCACCTCCTGGACGTGTGATTCAATGTGGGCAGCTGTACCATCTCAAAGCTGCTGGACCAGCTTCTTCTGTTTGACACCACCCGCTATTGCTGCTTTTGCTAGACGCTCCCCCAATTAATTCTTGCTGCACCGCCCTTTTTCTCTGAAGCACCACGTCCTCCAAGCCCAAAAGGAAAGTGAGCCTCCACGTGTGCTCGTAAGCAAATCAAAGCCGTGACGCTTCTTCCTAAACATTAATCACCACTTGTGCATATCCTAAAGTGAAAACAACCCCTCTTTTCTTTCATTCATTGAAATCCACGCCTACTCCTTTTGTAAAAGCAAATAAAATGATGATGAAAATCCATTCTCCCTGCAGTAGCTTGACCTTGGCTTTTAAAAGAAAGTAAATTCATTTCTTCTCTCCAAATGAAATCATGTGTTGCTACTCCTTCCCATCTCCACGTTTCCGCACACTACACTCTCAATAAATCACCCGCTTCTTCCTCTCAACGTGATGGCTTTGGAGCTCTCCATCAAGGTGTGCATCCTCTTGCTGTGTGCACGTCCTTTCCCAATCAATCAATCATGTGCTTCCTAAAGCACACCCATAAGCGCACGTGATGCTTCTTTCTAGCCCAATACTTTTTGAAGCTCCTTTTTGAATGCCAATTGTTTTTCTAGATGTCACTCTCCTTTTTCTTCTCCACACTTCTTTTATGGAGAGTCTTGAATTAAGTACCAACCTTCCAATTGTTCCAAATTATTATCCAACAATTCCCTACAATTAATAATGCAAATAATTAGCCTTAGATAATTCAAATTAATTAAAATAAGAATTTCTGGTCAAATTAAGCACAATTAGCAAAAATGGGGAAATATTGGACATTCAAGCATAATTCCCTGATTAAATTCGGTACAATAAGCCAAGTAAAATCGAGAAAATATTGACTCATCAGTAATCTCCAGCTTCTTAAACAACTCCGTGAATCTTTCCAACTGTTTTTCTTTCTCCTTCCTTGAATAATTCTTTGGATAAGGAAGTGGTTTTTCAAACTCTTTTTCTTTTTGTCTCTCATCTATCTCTTCTCTCTCTCTCTCTCTTTTTCCATTCATCTTCTTCTTCTTTCTTTTTCTCTCTCTCAACTCTTTCTTTCCACTAACATGTTTCTTTTTCACTCTCATTTTCTTTCTCCTCTCTTTCTATTTTTCTCTCCTCTAACACCTTACCACTTCTGGTAACAATAGTCTTACACTCCTCTCTGAAATTACCATTTTTCATCTTGTTGACTATTTGCCCAATATGGATATTCATATTTTTAAATGAAACTTCCACATTCTTACAATAAGATGCATTCATCTTTAAGAATCGTTGGAAAGTCTCGTCAAGTTTTGTTGTCTTCCTAGATGGAGTAGGTTGTGTTTGCCATCTTTGTTGCTGCCATTGAACCATGGAGACATTTTGTATCTCTTGTGGTAATTGAGAAAGTTTCTTAATGACTTCTTCCAACTGCTGAGAAATGATCTTATTTTGAATAAGCACGACATCATTTGATTGAAATTGTAGCACCTCCTTATGACTAGGAGCTCCTCTTTAATTGTTCAGCTCATTGTCAGTAGCCATGCTTTCAATTATTTCAGTTGCTTCCTCTAGAGTCTTCCATTTAATATTGCCTCCAGCTGACGCGTCTAGCATCAACTTGGTTTGTGAACCAAGACCTCCAAGGAAGAATAGGACTACTTCTACTTCGTCAAATCCATGCGTGGGAGTCTTTCTTAATAAGCTTTTGTACCTGTCCCATGCATGACCTAGTGATTCCTCCATGCCTTGCCTGAAAGATGAGATCTCTTGCTTCCCTTTGTTGACCTTGGATTGTGGGAAGTATTTGTTCAAAAACTTTGTCACCACAGCTTCCCACTCTGTAAAGCTCCCTTCTGGAAAAGAGTTCAACCAAAGCTTAGCATTGCCTCCCAATGAGAAAGGAAACAAGCTAAGTTTGATTGCTTCGTCAGGCACCCTATTTATCTTCATTGTATTGCAAATTTCATTAAAGGTTGTGAGGTGCTCATATGGGCTTTCATGTGACAAACCATTAAATTGATTACTCTTAACCAGTTGGATCAATGCTGGTTTCACCTCCATGTTGGCTGCATTGACCCTTGATCTTGCTATGCTGTTAAAATGTTGAGGGCCAACTATATTGGTGTAATCTGCAAGAGTCCGTCTACCATTATTCTCCTCCATCTCCCCAGTGCTATGGTGAGAACCTTGTGGTGAAGGTTGTACGAGATCTTCAGGAGGAGGGAAAAGTTCTCTAGATGTACGGATTCTTCTCCTCCTTCTACTTTCGTCCAAGCCTTCAAGAAGAGGTTCTGATGTTTTCTTGCTTCTAGTACGAATTGCTTCCTGCATACACAAGAAAACAAGTCCCTAGAAAAATTTGTTAGCACAAAAAGATAGAGAAGATAAAAAGAATAAAAAATAAGAAGATCAAAGAAAGAAAGATAGAAGATAAAAATAAAAATAGAAAACAAAAAACAAAAAAATAAAGATAGAAGATAAAAATAAAAACAGAAAAATAAAAACAGAAAATAAAAACAAAAAAAATAAAAACAGAAAACAAAATTCACAACAAGTCAAAAATAATCACAAATCTCACAAATAAACTAGTTAAACCACGAGTCCCTGGCAACGACGCCAAAAACTTGATGACAAATTTCTGAACACCGAAAACGGCGCCAAAAACTTGTAACCTCGACAAGTGTGACCGAATCGGATCAAGTAATAAACTTGGTACGACCAAGTATCGTTCTCCCAAAGGACTCACGGCCTAGTTAGTTATATGACTTCTTGATTATTTAAGACTTGTGAAAATAAACAAATTCTTGAGGTTTCAAATGTAAAAGACAAAAAGTAAACATGTATGCATGAGTTTTGATCAATGGAAAGAAGAACACAAACACTTGGAACAAATTATATGGATGAGTATGTTGTTGGGGTAATCAATTTCATCTTATCCACTCTCATATATTTAGGAATTCATCATTCTTTTCATCAATGTTAATGTCATTCTCTAATTTACCTTAAACTCGATGTCTCGATGAAGAAAGCCTAATCATAATCACTAGTTTACAATGTCTTGTCTCCCTAGCAATTAATCATGCATTATAGTGAACAGAAGCTTAACGACAACCAACCATCATATTCCTATGTCTAGGTTTATACTACTGTTGGGAGAGTTTCCCCGAATCTAGATTTTACCGTATGTGTCCATATCAATAAAACCAATAATCATGACATCGAATGAGTTAAACAATGCATGCTTTGAGCAAAGAAGAAAAACCCTAACTAATGATGAAAGAAAGCATGTATCATAAATATGATGTTTAAACACAAAATTCCATACATGAGAGCTTCAAAAGATTACATTGATTCCCCAACAACAAGAAGAGTTTAGTTCACCATATTCATGTTGAAACTAGATGAAATACAATGAAAGAGTGAAAGATAGAACCTTAGAAAGTTGAGTGATGGAGACCAATTCCCAACTGGAAACGTGTAGGAAGAGGTTCCAGACCAGAGGAAACCAGTAATGAATAATGGTGCAGCGGATGGATGAATTGATGCATTGTTTGAGGTGTTTTAATGGAGGAAAGGTGTATGGGTGAAGCCTCACAGCTCAGAGGGCCTTCCTACAGAGGAAGGAAGCTTGAGGAAAGGAGAAGAAGTAGTAATTCAAAGGTGACTTAAGAGCACAAAAGCTGGAAAACCAATTCTGCAGCATATCATTAAGCTCAAAAGTGAATCAATACAAGGAAAAGGCCCTCTTATTTATAGGTGAAGAGGAGCCTAATTTCTAATTCTAATTCCCTCCTAAATTCAAATTATTCAGATTTATTTTGATCAAGCAAAGTCCATGCCTCTGTCCAGCTCATCCAGCAAGGTGTGTGCTTCCTTCCACATCAGCCAATTCACGTGGAAAATGTTGGTGCATGCCGTAAGCACCTCCTTTTTGGCTCCTTGCTTGATTCTATTGATTAATCTTCTTGGATGGCTCAATCATAGTCTCCAAGATTTATTAATTCCTACAAAACAA
>JAHCHA010012552.1:0-12779 GCA_027742795.1 Vigna hirtella
TTTCTAAAAATATGACCAAAAGCATGATTTCAAGCTAGTTTCTAAGTATTAAAGGTTGCTTTTAGTATCAATTTTAAGCATGAAAATAACAGTTTTTCAACTGTTATCAGCAAGCCGCCACCATCGCGAGACCTGACGCGAGTTCTTCATGCCGTCGCGCTGCCAGCTTCTTCCATGCGCAACCATCACCATCCAGAGCCGCCGTTAGATTCGCGAGTTCCTCCTCCATTCGCGACGCCTTTTGCATCTTCGTCTCCACATAAATCGCAGCAAAGCTTCACCACCAAAGCTCGTCAAACCAACCTGCAGCCACACCGTCAACAATCAAGCCGCCGCTACAGAGCCACCATTCATCTTCCCAACCATCATCTCAGACCTGCAAATCATAAAAATCCAGAAACCCAATCGCGATGTTCATCGCGCCTCTCCATCACCGCATCAAAACTGCAAAGAAACACATATTAGAATCGCGACGCACCTCATCCTCGTGAGTTCTTCTTCATCACCATCTCGCACCTCCATCAAAACTGTGAGCTCCGCTACCACCTGCAACCAAATCCAGAACACCACCGCAAGCAACCATCAACACGCACCTGCATTCAGAAAACCAGATATCCAGAAATCGCATCAGCCACCGTTTTCCCTTTCGCGGCGCAAGCGTAGGGGCAAGCTCTTTCCCCAATCTGAAACATAATTTAAGAGAAAGGGGGAATTCCACGTGGCAAGCTCTCATTGGCCACGCCCTCTTTGGTCAAAACTGGTCAACAGATTTAAATCTGGTCAAGGTTGGTCAAACAGGAGTTCGGTTGCAATTTTGGGAAATTCAGTTGGGGCTAATGCGCAGATAGAGGAAATTTCAGGCCATTTGTGAAATTTTGAAAAGTCAAAAAAGCTAAAACATAAAATTCAGTTGTTGAATTAATTTAATTTGGGAATATCAATAGAAAATATCTTCCAAATAATGTTATAATTATCTAAATCTTTTAGTTATTTGGAAGATATAAAATAAAAGATTCTGCCAACTGAATATTCAGAGTCCAAGCCCAATCAAGCCCTATATAAAGAGACCAAGGGGAGGCAGAAAGGGGACTTCACTTCACTTCACTTCATTCATTCATTCACCACTTCTCTCACTTTTCTTTCATCTTGTATTCAACTCCATTCATGGAGAGCTAAGCATCTAGGGCTATTTTGCTGTAATTTCATTATGGATTCTGAGGTTAGGTTGAGTTAATGCAATTGTTTATTTTGATTATTGATTTAAGTTTGTCTCTCTTTATGTCTTTCATCTCTTTATCAAATTAAAAGCAAAGATTTTTGCATCATAATGTGTTTTAATCTACATGCATATTGATTATATGAGTTCTAGGGTTTCTAGGTTTAATTGAGAATCTACTTTGATTTAATTTAGGAACTTTCATATGATTAAATGGTTTTTACTATCAATTGAGAATGTACTTTGATTGGTAGTAATAATTTCAACTATAATCAATTGAGAATTTACTTTGATTGATTAGCTTTTAATTTGGTTAGGAGATTTAAGAATAGACATGATTAAACACAATAGGATTTGATTGAGAATGTACTTTGGTTTCATTGTGAATAATCTAGAAAGGTTTTGCATTTGATTGAGAATTTACTTTGGTTAAATGCATGATCGCCCTCAAATTAATTAAGAATGTAATTTAATTAATTTGAAACTTAAATAGTAATCAATTGAACAATTATCTGTGAATAACCGATGATGAATCTATCTTGGAAAAGCAGTGAAATTAGCCTATTTCATTATAATCGTTTTTAAGTTTCTTATTTTTTCTTTAAACATTCTCCAAACATTACTTTTATTCTTGAGCCTATTTCAACATCAGCCTATCAAATTTGGCGCCGTTGCTGGGGAATACGGTTAGTATTTTAAATATTTTGATTCTTATTTTTATTTGTAATTTTTATTTTTTTTATTTTTTTTTTTTTACTTTTTTTTTTTTTAATGCACATACATTTAATTTAGTTTGAGTTATTTTGTAGCCTTTAGTCATTGTTGTTTTAGAAAAAATCTTTGTTCTTGTTTTAATCAAGAATTTCTTTTGAGAAATACTTGAGGCTAGTTTGAATACACTCTGGCTAGGAAAGACTTGGTACTTAAGTTGTCCATTGTGACGCACCTCTCTTTCCTAGGAGTAAACCCAAACAAAGTCTCTCTTATTTCTTATTTGAAATCTTTATCTAAAAGCAAGAACAAAAGAAAAGAAAAAGAGAAGTCAAGAACAGAGAAACAACTTCAAGCAGATTGTGTAGTGCATGACCAGAGCTAACTTGGGGTAATTTTATCAAATTAACTCGGAAGTTGAAAGGAATTTGCGTAAGCTGCGGAGAAGTTTGAAATTTGGGTGTTCTACTGAAGGAACACTTCCTACATCTGAAGCCATACCACCTTCATTATCTCCAGTCACAAACATACCATCCAATCCTTTACCTGATCCTAACCCAAACAATATGGCACAAAGAACCATCAAACAGTTAGCCACCTCCCACAATACAGCTATCCGAAGTAACATTGAATACCCTAATGAGGAGTGGGAGTTGAGACCTGACCTGTTAAATGCCTTACCAAAGTTCAATGGGTTATCAAGGGAAAATCCACACAAGCACTTGAGACAATTCCACATGTTGTGTGAAAACTTTAGATCTCCCAGGATCACAATAGAGAGCCTTAAAATGAGAGCTTTTCCTTTTACTCTTCAAGGAGCAGCTCAAGATTGGTGGTATTATCTCTCTACAAGGATTACAAATTGGGAAACTATTGAAAGACTCTTTTTTGAAAAGTATTTTCCTGCATCCAGATTATCTGTCATAAGACAGAGAGATAGAGAAAATATGTGCTTCATGCCCTCAACATGAAATCCAAGACATAAGACAGAGAGATAGAGAAAATCTTAGTGAGTATTGGGAAAGATTCAAGAAACTATGTGCTTCATACCCTCAACTCCAGATGAAAGATCTTATTCTAAGCTTTTATGAAGGCTTAAGTCCTACTGATAGGTCATGGACAGATGCTGCAAGCGGAGGATCTTTCTTAGACAGGTCACTAGAAGATGGTATAGATCTAATAGAACGGAAGGCAGTAGACAATCAACAATATGACACAAGAGAAAATGCAGTGACTTTGCTGAAGGGAGTGCATGAAATTGAAAATGGTGCAATTGATGGGAAGAAGATAGATGAAAGATTAAATAAGCTAGAAAGCAAACTCGATCAGATTGCAAGCTTGTTTAAAACCTCAACTCCACAAATTGCTAAGAAGTGTGGAATTTGCATTTCAACTGACCATTATATTGATGAATGTCCTAGCTTGGTGGAAACAACTATGGAAAACCCATCTCAAGTTTTTACTGCAAACATGATTGGAGGAAATAAATCTTACCAGAATTATCATGATTCATCTTCTAATAGGTATCAGCAGAACAAACAACCTTATGTTCCACCTCAACAAAGGCAACAACCTCAACCTGAAATGTCAATGCAAGATTTCATGAAGACAATAATTGAGCAAAATTCAGAAATCAAGAAATCAATTGTAGAGTTGACTCAGAGGGTTGAAAAATTAGAGGCTAAGGAGTCAAATAAACTACCTACACAAACAGTGATCAACCCGCAAATGTAAGTGTTATTACTTTGAGAACGGGTAAGCAAGTAGAAGGCCCTGAAGGAGCCCAAGAGGATGAAGATAAGGAGAAAGAAGGAGCGCAAATTGATGACAATGGAGGATGCATAGAATACTTTTGGAGGAGGATGCTAAACCAGTGAGACAACCTCAAGGAAGACTGAATCCTCAACTGATGGGGGTTGTAAAGAAAAAGGACACCAAGTTGCTACAAACAGGTCTTATATATTCAAATTCTGACAACACTTGGGTGGCCCTATACATGTGGTTCCCAAGAAATATGGAATCACAATGGTCAAGAACGAGAAGAACAAGTTGACTCCTATTCAAGACAAAAGTGGGTCACATAATTTAGTAGTTGACCATCTTAGTAGGATTGAAAAGGGAAAAGATAACATTCCTATCCAGGATGACTTTTATTCAAGCCATCAAGAGATACCAACCCTAGTTCGTGTAAGTCCTTAAATAGGGCTGAATTGGATCATGGGCCAACGTCGCTGGCGCTCAGCGTCCCTACTTTGGGCACCCAGGCGAGCTTGCGAGAAAACTGGCGCTCAACGTCCCTAAAAGGGCGCCCAAGCTTTGTGCGATACATGAAACTTGCGCTGAGGGCCCCTTTCTGGCACTCAGCCTTGAATGGCTAGCACTCAGGGCCCCTTTCTGGCGCTCAGCTTCAGCTTGACTTTTCTACACTACATCTTTTTCTCTTTTTCTGCATTTCAACTCCTTGGTACTTTAACTCCTCTTTTAACTCATTCCGATAACCTACAAAATCAAGGGAATTTAGTGATTAAATCATTAATTATACCTTCTACTCACTTATTCACAAAACTAAATTAAAAACATGAGTTCAAGCAAGCTTCTAAGTCAAAAAGGGTTGATTTAGTATCAAAATTGCACCACAGATAACGGTATATTCAACCGTTATCAATGGGTTTCCATCATACCCTCCCTCTTGTAAAACGATTTGTCCTAAAATCGGGAAGATATAAAGAAGCACAACTTTGTTTATTGCTTTCCTCCTGGATCAAAAATATATCTACAATACACAATAAATATATCTTCTATTAAAATTGATGCAAGGAAGATATTTTCTATAAAAACAATGGAATAAGCACTTCTAATATTTTTTTTTTAGTCTTTCTCTTTTCTTATCCTTGAACTCCTTAAGTCTGGCTCCAAATTCTAGTTCTCTATGAAGGAAACCATGATCATTTAAACTCTTAAGAAATATTTTTCATTCTTCAATGCAATCTCTAATTAGTTCTAGGTTTCTCTTAATGATTGAAGGTACAAACTTTCTTCTCATGCAAGCTTTTAATTCATGCCAATCACAAATGGAGGACTTTCTACCTTTTCTACCTTCAAATTGAGAAGTGTAGAGACTAAGGACACAATTTTCATTTGTTCTAGAAAACCATAGGATTTACAAGGTTCACTAATTTTAGCATTCAATAGATGTATTTCATCAAATTTCCTTTTCGAAGTTAAGTATGTTAATGCACTTATATCTCTACCAAGGAATGGAAGCTCCTTCTTAGCTTGATTATATATATCACACTCAATCTTATCTAATTCCTAGAATGCACAATTTTTCCTTGCCCTTTAATCCAGGTCGTACCCGAATCAAATTAATGTGCAATTTAAAGTGCAATATACTAGGAGAATGATCCTTAGGTCGTCTCTCAAGGACCAAATGTGGTTCAGGAATTAGGTCGAACACGTGGTAGGGGGTGGTTATGTGGATAATTTTACTAACTAACTGTTGATAAGGGAGAACAGTGTTAGCTAAACCCAATCCATGTGATGTTTGTTTTTTATGATGACAGTACATTGTTAATAAAAACACATGTATGTGTACTGTGTTATGTGTTATATGTGTTCATGCTTACTGTGAAATATGCACATATTGTGTTTGTCACATTTGATTGACATATTGTATTGATTGATGCATACTATTGTGTTTATGAAGTGACTATATATGTGTATGCACAATATATGTTTTGGTGATATAAAAACCACATGCACAAAAGCATATCTACATGACTTAATCGATTACAGTGGTGTGATAATCAATTAAGGTCATCAAACAGCTTGAGTTTTAAACTGTGGCAAAATAACAAGTTTTGAATCGATTACATTAGTTGGTGAATCGATTAAAACTCGTGTGTTTGCACATATCTTTTTCAAATGTGTTGTGATGAGTTTTTAGAAAGAAAATTTTTCAAAAATCTTCTAAGTGTAAAGCTTAATCGATTACATAGTTTATGTATTCAATTAAGACTGTTAAGATTTGAAAACTAACTTATGCTTGTCATAACTACTATAACGGTCATATTTTTAAATGTGTTTGACTAAGCATTTAATGAGAATCGATTACATTAATTGAACATTCAATTATGTGCTTTGATTGTTGTAAGTCTATTACATGTGTTTAATGTAATTACATTATTGTAGTAATCGATTGATTTGCGTCATAATTGACAAAAACTATATATTAACGCACTGTTTGATTTTTTGTAGAACAATTGAGAATTACACTTTCATATCTGATTGATTTTCATCTGAGAGGTTTTACAAATTAATCAAAGGCTCCAAGAATCAAGAACGAGAAGTGGTTTACAGATCTTAATGCATTCTTGAGAAGTAAACGTGACTGGACTGAAAAGACTGATTGTCTCTGCATAATTGAAGGTGTATTTTGTTTGATCAAGAGAAGAAGACTTGCAATATTTGATTTTTTGTTCCCTGTACGTGTGGCATCAGGAAGAAGAGTGGTGTACTCTTGACTTTGAGAGGGGATATCTCAAAGGGGTTGCTGCGACAGGAACGAGGTAGTTCTGTGTTGGCAGGTTTTGTTGTTCTATATTTGATTGAAAGTTTGTGATCTGTTTACATTTGAGAGTTGCTCTATAAAGCCTTAGCTATAATACTCTGATCATTATAGTGAATTTCTCTCCAATCTAAGGTTGATTGGGAGGCTAACTCGATGTAGGCATTGAGGCCGAACCACTATAAAAACTGAGTTTGATTTTCTTCTCTCTATCTCTTTATATTCGTGCATTCATTCTGTTATAGTCTTTACATGCACACTGGTTTCATTGCACACATTGCTTACGACACAAGAAAGTTTTTCAAGAATCATACCTTTTGCGAAAAAGATTTGAAAAGTGTTAGTTTTTATAAAACACCAATTCAACCCCCCTCTTGGTGTTGAGAAACAAAGTCCAAAATTCTAACACTAATAAAGACTCAAATTAAAACAATGATTATGACAGGTTTGTTATTGGCTTCCCTACAATGATTCCAATCCTTAATTACAACTAATTATACGCTCTCTTCAACCTAATCCAACATCAATCAACCAACTAAGCGAAGATTAATTGGGTTTTCATAACCACGAATTAAGCAAACGCAATTGTACGATTAATCAATTATGCACACACGAATTAGAAACTAAGCATATACCTAATTTGGAAAGCCCAAAACAGATTAATATTATGCAAGGTCAAGAACACAATGACAAAAAATTAATCTCATGGAGACAATGCAGTTTGACCAATTACCAACGCAAAACAATTAAGCTGCCATTGAATTGAGTTTAAAACACCAAAACGAAATTGAATTCATTGTGAAGCAGTGCAAATAAAACTGGAATTCCAAACTGAACAAAACCCAGAAAATGAATTAATGCAGGACCAAATTGCAAAATTGGAAAACGAGTTACAACACCAAAACGCAACATAGAAATGCATCAAACATAAAAACGCTCTTCAAGCTAGAAAACGAAATGCAAAAGGGAAAATGGAAACAAGTGCAAAAACGAAAATGAAGTGGAAAACGAAAATGAAATGCTGCAATAGAATAGAGAAAATGAATTGGGAAATAAAAAAGAGCAATGAACTGGAACAACATTTTATTTAACTTCCATCAATTCAGAAAACAAAAAGATGAACAATAGAGAAAATGAAAACCTAAGATGGAGCTCTCCAAGAAGCCAAAACGTGAAAATGGGAGAGTAAATGTGTATCTAGGGTTTGCCCCCTCATTTTGGCACTCAAACCTAGGTAAGTGAATCAGTCCCTACAATTGGGCCTCACCAAAAATGACCAAAATTGGGGTCATTTTCTCCATTTACCTTTGTGCTTCTCTCTCCTCCAGGACGCTACTCCTCCATCAACCAGATTCTTCTACGTCGCTTGTGGCTTGTATGTACTGCCACAACTTCAGCACGCGTCAGATCCACGTCTTCATTTCCTTGCGCGAGTCTCACATCAACCCTCACTTTTCTCTCGCGCATCAGGGAGAGCTTCTTCTTCCTCGAGAGCTTCTCTCAAGCCTCAACCATTCTTCATCACAGATCCATCTCTTCTCCACCGTAAGTATCAGATTCACCAACTTCTACATCTTTCCTCCACTGTCACCGATTCATCTGCATATTTTGCTAGGGTTTTTCCGTTCCTTCACCATTTTCTTCACATTTTGACCAATTAAACACCTCTCCAACCTTCGTTCTTCCCTTTCTCACCGATTAATCAGTTTAGATTAGGGTTTCCTCACCTTCTATGGTTCTTTCACCGTTCGATTTCGCTTTTATCTGTCCATTTAGGGTTTTTCACCGAACAAACCCTAAGTTCTAGGGTTCTTGAGAGTCTGATCTCTTATTTGGTTCGATTAGAGTTTCCTTCACTCTTCTTCGAGTTCTCATTTATCTTTCCGCTGCGTTCATCTCTGGAGGAAGCTTCGAAAATGAGTTGCATTACGTCTTTGGTGTTCTTCTGAAAGCGCTCTTCCATCATAGCTTCACCTTGAACATAACTCTAAACACGAAATATAGACATATCATGTTCTTGTCATTTTTATAACAAATAAATTCGAAATAAAATCAATACACATAACAAATAACTAATTTAAAGAGAATAAAAAAACAAAATAAATAAAATTAAAAAAATAACAAAACCGTAACCAATTAAAATAAAATTAAAAATAAATCACAATAGCAATTAATAAATATTAAAAAATTACAATAAAATATATATAAATCATAAACCTTAATCCGTGAACCTTATAATCTAAAGAAGAACACACAAAAATAAGTAAAATTAAAAAAAAAACTATAAAAGAAACGAAAGCGAAAGAAATGTAAAAGAAAAAGAATGTGTTCGAATGGTTGCTTGAAGGTTAAATGTGTGTGAGTAAGAGTAAGAACAAAAGTAAGGTGGTGCATGGAGATCAAGAGCACAAAAGATGAAGTGACACTGACTTAGAAGAAAGGAGAAAACGAATGTAAAAGTAAAAGTGGGTGAGTAGAATAATTATAGGAAAAATATTTTTTTTTACCTTAATAAAAAGAGTCTGTTTAAGTATTTAGAAAAGTTTGAAGATTGAGTAACAAAACTGGGAAGTACACCAAGAGAGCGGAGAGGACAGGCCCACACAATTGTTTAAAATAGTTAGGCCCATAAAATAGTTTAATGATATGCTGTGTATGTGGTTCCTTTCTTTTTCTAGTAGAGTACTACAGAAGTTCCTCTCTTCTACCCCTCCTGCACGCAAGGTCGCTAACTTCAATGGTTATGGCTATGGTACCTCCCTGCTCTTACGCGCTAATGTTTTCGAAATGTTCTTCACGCTCCAGATCTCTACTCTTCTTTATACGCTTCCTCTGCTTCTACTCGATGTCACTTTGTGTCTCTACTTTTATTTATACCTCCCTATGAAGCTGCTTGGCGTAGGTTTTAGAAAAAAGAAATTTGGAATGTTTGAATTTGGATTTTGATTAGCAGAGTTGATGATTCTTCTGGATTTTCAGGTGAACGTAGAGAATTTAGACGCCGAAATAGAGCAATTGCTGAATGCCGAGAAGCATGCGAGGCTCGCCGGCGATGTCGCCGCCACAAGAAACGCCGTCACTGAAATTTTACGGCTATGTTTCGAAGCGCGTGCATGGAACACTCTCAATGACCAGATTGTTCTGTTATCCAAACGACGTGGCCAGCTTAAGCAGGTAAGGGCTCTTTCTTTGTTTTTCATTAGGAGCAAAAACCTATCTAGTTTTTGTTTTGTTTTCTATGCTGATCATCTGTGTAGTTTAACTTATGTTAGGTTTGTCAGGGCTTTAATTGATGTGGCCTTGATTTTCTTTGTTTGCTTTAAAATTTGTTGTCGTCTACTTCGTAATCTATATTCTATAGTGTTTCGTTACTTACTCGCCAGGGATTGTGTTAACCGTTATCTATGGAAATTTTGTTCCAAATATCAACGGGACATGTGCGCTAGTAGAAAAAGTTTAAGTATTGTGATATTCGTTGATTTCATCAATTTAATCTTAAGTATGTATTTAATTATCATTTTGACTAGAAAAAAAAACGTTATTTGTATTTTTGACCATAACTATCCATGCTAAGACCTTTTACACTTATGTTAGAAAGTTAGAGTAGACATTCTGCAGAACATGCGTCTTTCACCACTTATGCTTCTTGGTTTGGTTTGCCACACAACGTCTCTAATAAAGTTGATCTGGTAGTCGTGTTACCTGCACCCTTAGTTTCTTGCCCTTATAAGCTATGAACTGATCCGTGAAAATTTCTCTGTTGTTTTTGCCCCGATACTAAGTTATTAGGACACTCACAGCTTTGCATTTGACAAGTTATAATCTATTTGTTCAGAGTAGAGATTTTACCTTGTTGTATTGCAATTGGTACAAGAAATATGATCTTCATTCATAAGCCTATCCTTTGTATACAGGCTGTAACAGCGATGGTCCAGCAAGCTATGCAATATATTGATGAGACACCGCATATTGAAATTCGTATAAACCTCATCGAAACCTTGGAAAGTGTATGTGCAGGAAAGGTGAGCATATGATGTTTTCACTCTAGATGATTCCTTTTTATTGTCCTCTGATGTAGTCTAATAAGATAAGATGCATATTTAATATACATTGTACTGTAATTTGTATCATCTGTTAGATATATGTTGAGATTGAGAGAGCTCGATTGATCAAGAATCTTGCAAAAATTAAGGAAGAACAAGGACTTATTGTTGAAGCTGCTGATTTGATGCAAGAAGTTGCGGTCAGTGTGAATATTAAATGTTGTGATGGATTTTTATTATGCACCTTTGATTTGGATATTTTACTGGATAATGCAACTAGTTGTCAGTTGACTTACATTATTGGTTTTCTTAACAGGTAGAAACTTTTGGTGCCATGGCAAAAACTGAGAAAATCGCTTTCATTCTCGAACAAGTACTATACATTCTAATATGCCCTTAAGTACTGAAATTCACTTTGGCCACTAATTTTGTTAATTTGTCATTCTCTTGCATTTACTTGTGGTTTAGGTTCGTTTGTGTCTAGACCGCCATGATTATGTTCGTGCTCAGATTCTCTCAAGAAAGATTAGTACAAGAGTATTTGATGCTCATGTTTCAAAGCAAAAGAAAAAGGCTAAAGAAGGTGATAATGTTGTTGAAGAAGCTCCTGCAGATATACCATCTTTGCCAGAGTTGAAGAGGATCTATTATGAACTAATGATTCGGTAACTGATTCCCAACTTGCTGTCTTGTTTTGATTGTTGAATTCATAATGGGGGTGTTAAAATATAGATGTTGTTCTGTTTCAACATAGTTATCAGTAGCGATAAATATTGCTATTATTGCAATAGAAATTCTATAGTTAAATATAACGAAAACTATATATGAGATTAATCTCCCTTGTGTTGAATATACACATAGGATCCTTTATTTATAATAGAAGAAATATGCGCTAAGCTCAAAATACAAATAAGAAATAATAACAAACTAACTAAATATAAAATAACACTCCCCCTCAAGCTGGAGCATACAAATTGTATGTACCAAACTTGGAACAAATAAACTCAATCCGAGACCCCTTAATGACTTGGTCAACACATGTGCGAGTTGATCGTTTGACTCAACAAACTCAGTACATATTTCTTTAGTCAACAAATTTTCACGAACAAAATGACAATCAATTTCTATATGTTTAGTCCTCTCGTGAAACATTGGATTTGATGCAATGTGGAGAGCAGCTTGACTATTGCAATACATCTTCATAGTATGGATGTGACAGAAGTTAAGGTTTTGAAGGAATTGTTTCACCCATATAAGTTCACATGTGAGTGATGCCATGGCCCTATACCCGGCTTTGGCTGATCGAGCTACTACATTCTATGATAGGGGCTGGAAAGTATATGAGAGAGGAAAGAACCGAACGGTTAAGGGTGATGGGGAAGGAGCCGGCTAGTATATGAGAGGAAAGAACCAAGCGGTTAAGGGTGATGGGGAAGGAGCCGAACGACTACAGGAAGTAGGGGCCGAGCGGCCACATGCAGTGGGAGCATGAGGCGAATGTCGAACGGTTAAGGGGTGGGGGCCGTTCGGTTTAACGGGAGCGTTGAACAATGGAAAGCACAACTGTAATAACGGTTTGTGGGAGGAACCTATTATAAATAAAATAATTGTCAGTCTTTTAGGTTAGGTTATGTTTTACTCATACAATCAGGGCATTGGCCTGAGGAGGGGTATTAGGCTCCCGTAGTTACCCATACTTACGTCCATACTTACATCGATACTTGTACATTGACTTTCAATATTGTTAATGTGCAAATAAATCAATGCGTTTCATTCATTCTTCTGCTTTGTGTTCTTGTTGTGATTTGCGAGAAGGGAATTAGGTTTTTGATTACAGAAACCTAACATTCTATTTCTTACTTTTCCATGAAATAATGTTTCCTCCCAGAAAAACACAATATCCTGTAGTAGACCGTCTATCAATAGGCAACCTGCCCAATTTGCATCACAATACCCAAAGACCTGAATGCTTTTGTTAGGGTATAAGGTGGGAGGTAATGAGAAGGAGAAGAAAGGTAGGAGGGAAGTGAGGCCGAATGGTATTGACCGTAAAGGCCGAACGGTGGAAGGCATGCAGAGGTAAGGCTGAACGGTGTACAAGGGGGAACAGTTAGACCGAACGGTGGACAACGGGGATCAACCAGGCCAAACAATGGGAGGCAGGTAGCGACCAGGCCGAACGGTGGGAGGCAGGTAGCGACCAGGCCGAACGGTGGGAGGCAGGGAGCGACCAGGCCGAACG
>JAHCHA010012552.1:12789-32655 GCA_027742795.1 Vigna hirtella
GGCCGAACGGTGGGAGGCAGGGAGCGACCAGGCCGAACGGTGGGAGGTAGGGAGCGACTAGGCCGAGCGGTGGGAGGCAGGAAGTTTCCAGGCCGAACGGTGGGAGGCAGGGAGTGACCATAATCTTAACTGCGCAGCGGTTAGGGGGGGGGGGGTGGGGCTAGAGCTAATTACAATAAAAAAGGAGCCAAAATAATAGAAAAAATTTAGTATAAGTTAATTAGAGTAAATAAACATATATTCTAAGGAAATATTCAATATAAGATATTTATAATTAAGGATATATGCTAGGATAATATACGGGGATATTTATATTAAATATAGAGATATTTATATTAAATGCACATATATTCTAGGGGAATATTTAGTAAGAGATGGGCGGAAAATAAATAGTATAAATAAAGCTAGAGTCTAGGGTTAAGGGTATGCTTTTGATTATTGAGTTGTGTGACAGACAATATTGTCTTGTGAGGGAGGTTATGCTCCCAAATAATTGATGGAGGTTATGCTCCCAATTATTGTTTACCTTTGTTTATTCAGATATTACCATCAATAAAAGAGATTCATTGGTTCATTATCATTCATTCTTTAGTTTTATTACCTATTGTGTTCATGGATCGTTACGTATCGACCTCAGGTACGTAACAATTGGTCCGATCTGCCGGATCGAAGGAGGGGAGTGTGAGGCCGGCTGGAGTGATAGAGAAGAGTGAGAAAAAATCGTGGAGGGAAGGATGAGTGCAGTCGAAGTCAAATTGGAGCACGTGGGGTTGAATCAGGAAAGCATGCAACTATCCATAGGCGTAGTGGAGACGAAGGTGGAGGCAATCTGCAAGAATTTACAAGAGCTGATGGGAATGATGGGAGGACGAACTCATCACCTAGATGGGAAGTCAAAAGGGAGTCAAGGGTCCGTCAATGGAAAAGTAAACGACGAGGAGGGCGAGAAAGATGGAGGACCGAATGGCGGTGGACCGAACGGTGATGGAGAGGATGGACTGAACATTGAGCGGGACAGTGGACCGAACGACGATGGGCGTGATGACAAATTTATGAACACCGAAAAACGGCGCCAAAAACTTGTTTAACCCTCGGCAAGTGTGACCGAATCGTATCAAGTAATAAACTCGGTAAGACCAAGTATCGTTCTCCCAAAGGACTCACGGCCTAGTTAGTTATATGATTTCTTGATTATTTAAGACTTGTGAACAATTGGTTATAGGTTTCAAATGCAAAAGACAATAATTAAACATGTATGCATGAGTTTGATCAATGGAAAAGAGGAATACAAACACTTGAACGAATTAGATGGATGAGTATATTGTTGGGGTTATCAATTTCATCGTATCCACTCTCATATACTTTTAGGAATTCGTCATTCTTTTCATCAATGTTAATGTCACTCTCTAAATCACCTTGTAAGAAGGCCTATCCTTAATTACGAGTTCATACAATTCCTAGCATTCCTAGTAATTAATTCTGAAGCACAGAAGCTTAAAGGCAACCAATATGCTATTGGGAGAAATTCCCCGGATCTAGATTTCCCCGTACGTTCCCATATCGACAAAATCAATAATCATGGCATTGAATGAGTTAAACAATGCAAGCTTTAAGCAAAGAGGAAAAACCCTAACTAATGATGAAAGAAAGCATGTATCTTAAAATAAGATGTTAAAACACAAATTCCATATATGAGAGTTTCACAAGATTACATTGATTCCCCAACAACAATACAAGGTTTAGTTCACCATATTCATGGTGAAACTAGATGAACAATAATGGAAGAATGGAAGAGATAGAAAAACCCTAGAAAGAGAAGAGGAGAGCCGTCACCATCTCCCAATGTACCCCCAAGGGGTGAAAAGTTTGTTTTTGCTTCCTCTCAGCCAAAGATCCAAACCCTAAGACATCTAGGTCTTTAAATAGGACATAAAAATAATAGAAAACGGGTCTAGGTCCAAACAGATCATAAAATCGCAGAAAATTGGCCCAAAACTCGTCTGGTTGACTTTTTCCGTATTCTGGTTGACTGGTTGACTTTTCTACATTCTGGTTGACTTTTCAGCATTCCAATCATTCGGTACTTCAATTCTTCTTTCAAATCATTCAATTAGCCTACAAAATAAAGGGAATCTTGCACAAAACCATTAAATTCACCTTCAACTCTCTTATTCACAAAACTAAAGCAAAAATATGAGTTCAAGCTAATTTCTAAGTCTTAAAGGTTGCTTTTGGTATCAATTTTAAGCATAAAAGTAACGGTTTTTCAACCGTTATCAGGGCGCCGGGAGGAAGCTTTGAATTGGAGAAGAAGGGTAGAGTTACTCATTTTCCAAGGGAGTGATCCACTGAATTGGATCAATAGAGCGGATAAATTCTTGGAGTTACAGGGGGTGTCAGAGGAGGAAAAGTTGCGCCTGGCATACATCAGTATGGAGGGTAGTGCCGGATTCTGGTTCAGGTTCTGGAGGGAGCAAACAGACGACCAAACGTGGACGGGACTGAAGGAGGCAATTGTGGTACGGTTCGGAGGCAGCAATCAGGGACCAGTCTTTGAGAGACTGGCGGCCATTAAGCAGACATGCTCAGTGGAGGAATACATCCAGGAGTTTGAAATCCTGGTGGGACAGACAAAAGGAGTGGCCAAAGCGAGCTGATGGGGTACTTCATGGCAGGCTTATAGGATGGAATTTGAAAGCAACTACGACTACTGGATCCTCAAGAATTGATGATAGCTATGAGAGTGGCGAAGGACGTGGAAGAGATCTAAGGGGTCGTGAAGGCTGGGAGCGGAAGTATGATCAAGAATCAATCTGAGAAGAGACCAAACGGTTCAGATATGCGGTTAGAGCCCAGTCGCCCTAACCAGAGCCGAATGGTAACTGCTGTGGGGTCCGGACGAAAGGAAAGAAACCTGAGGAATCTGCCCTATGAGGAATATGTGAAACGGAGGGAAGAAGGAAGGCGCTTTAGATGTGGCGGTCTGTTCGGTCCTGCTCACCACTGTCCAGACAGGAGCTTGAGAATCACGATATTGGCGGAAGATGAGGAGGGATGGCCACCACCGAGCCTCCAGACCTGAATTGATGAGGAGCCATGAGATCAACCTCCCCGATTCCAACCTTGAGGACAAGGTTGTTTTGCAGCAGGGTGTAATGTTAGGGTATAAGGTGGGAGGTAATGAGAAGGAGAAGAAAGGTAGGAGGGAAGTGAGGCCGAACGGTATTGACCGTAAAGGCTGAACTGTGGAAGGCATGGAGAGGTAAGGCCGAACGGTGTACAAGGGGGAACAGTCAGACCGAACGGTGGACAACGGGGAGCAACCAGGCTGAACAGTGGACAACGGGGAGCGACCAGGACAAACGGTGGGAGGCAGGGAACGACCGGGCCGAACGGTGGGAGGCAGAGAGCGACAAGGCCGAATGGTGAGAAGCAGGGAGCGACCAGGCCGAACGGTGGGAGGCATGGAGCGACCAGGCCGAACGGTGGGAGGCAGGGAGCCACCAGGCCGAACGGTGGGAGGCAGGGAGCCACCAAGCCGAACATTGGGAGGCAGGGAGCCACCAGGCCGAACGGTGGGAATCAGCGAAGGACCTGAGCCGAACGGTTAGAATCATCATCTTAACTGCACAGCGGTTAGGGGGGCGAGAGCTAATTACAGTAAAAGGAGCCACAATAAGAGAGAATATTCAGTATAAGTTAATTAGAGTAAATAAACATATATCTTTAAGGAAATATTTAATATAAGATATTTATAATTAAGGATATATGCTAGGGTAATATACGGGGGGATATTTATATTAAATATAGAGATATTTATATTAAATGCAGATATATTCTAGGGGAATATTTAGTAAGAGATGGGGCGGGAAATAAATAGTATAAATAAAGCTAGAGTCTTGGGTTAAGGGTATGCTTTTGATTATTGAGTTGTGTGACAAACAATATTGTCTTGTGAGGGAGGTTATGTTCCCAAATAATTGATGGAGGTTATGCTCCTAATTATTGTTTACCTTTGTTTATTTAGATATTATCATCAATGAAAGAGAATCATTCGTTCATTATCATTCATTCTTTAGTTTTATTGCCTATTGTGTTCGTGGATCGTTACGTATCGACTTCAGGTACGTAACAACTTCCTTTATCTTCATATAACAATTCTTGCCCGGGAGCCTTTTTGACATGTCTTAGAATGCGAATGAGAGCATTCCAATGGTTGACACATGGAGCTTGCATGAACTGACTAACCACTCCAATTGCAAAGGATAGATCTGGCCTTGTATAAGTGAGATAAATCAGTTTTCCAACCAGCCTCCTATACCTCTCTGGATCGGATAATAATTCACCTTCCTCTGTCCTTAATTTCTGGTTTGGGTCCATGAGACTGTCTACCAGTCTGCAAACAATTATGCCTGTTTCTTGTAATATATCAAGAGCATACTTCCTCTGGGAGATTACAACTCCATCTTTTGATTGTGCTACTTCATGCCTAAGAAGTATTTGACATTTCCAAGATCCTTGGTTTGAAAGTACTCTTTCAGTTGAGATATTCCAACAACATCATTTCCTATAATGACAATATTATCAACATATACTATTAAGTAAACACATTTCCCAAGAGAAGAATGACAGTAAAAAATCGAATGGTCTGCTTCACTACGTTTTAGCCCAAATTTTTGAACAATGGAGCTAAACTTTCCAAACCAAGCACATGGTGATTGCTTGAGGCCATATAGAGATCTACCTGACTTTGACCAACCTTTCCATATTGAGTGTGATGCTTCGGGAGGAGGAGTAGGGGCAGTTCTCACCCAAGGAAAAATGCCATTGCCTTCTTCAGCAAAGCATTACGAGAAAGAACTGATGCCTTTGGTTATGGCCATACAACACTAGAGACCCTATCTATTGGGCCAAAGATTTGTAGTTCACACGGACCAAAGGAGCCTTTGATACCTATTGGAGCAACGCATCACCACTCAGAATCAGCAGAATTAGATCGCAAAGCTCCTAGGGTATGATTTTGAAATTATGTATAAGACAGGGGCTACCAACAGGGTTGCCAGGCCTTATTGGCAAGACATTGGAGAGATTCTGAAGGAGGTTGAGGCGGATGAAGCATTGAAGAACGTAATGGAAGACCTTGAGAAGAACCCCAACTCACACCCATCTTTTACCATGGAGCATGGCAGACTGCACTACAAGGGGAGACTGGTGATCTCGGCTCAATCCGCTTGGGTACCTAAACTAATAGCTAAGTTTCACATGACTCAGACAGGGGGACATTTAGGGGTATACCGGACGTATCGCAAGATAGCTCAATCACTTTATTGGATAGGGATGAAGAAAGCAGTAACTGATTTCGTTGCAAGCTGCCTGGTGTGCCAACAACATAAATACCTGTTATCTTCACCATAGGGGTTGCAGCAACCTTTGCCCATATCCAACGCTATTTGGGAGGAAGTAAGCATGAATTTTGTAGTGAAGTTGCCCAAATCTCAAGGGTATGATGTTGTACTGGTGGTGGTAGACCGTCTCAGCAAATATGGGCACTTCATCCTAGTGAAACATCCCTATTTTGCCCGTACCATAGCTGAGGTATTTGTTAAGGAGATTGTCAGATTGCATGGGTACCAATGTCTATTGTTAGTGACAGAGATCCACTGTTTTTAAGTATCTTCTTAAAGGAGCTATTTAAAATGCAGGGTACCCAACTACAGATGAGCACTGCCTATCATCTTGAATCGGACGGGCAGACCGAGGTGCTGAACAGGGTGTTGGAGGGTTATCTCAGATGTTTTTGCTCAGAACAACCAAAGGGGTGGAGTTCAGTGCTACAATGGGTCGAATATTGGTACAATACTAGCTACCAAGAAGCAGCAGGGTGTACGTCGTTCAAAACAGTATATGGGAGGTCTCCTTCTCTGCACAGGTTCGTACCAGGGGAAACCTTAGTTGAAGTAATCGGTCAGGAGCTGCAAACGCAAGACAAAGCGCTGAAGCAGCTAAAGTTTTATTTAGCACGTGCTTAAGAATTGATGGTGCAACAGGCCAACAAAAAAAGGAGACCAACGGATGTAGAAGTTGGAGATTGGGTGTACTTGAAGATCAGACCGCACAGGCAGACTTCCATGCCGACCAGACTACATCCTAAGCTAGCCGCTCGTATTTTGGGCCTTTCCAAGTCACACAGAAGGTCGGAGAGGTGGCTTTTAGGCTCCAATTGCCAGATATCGCACGGATACATCCAGTATTCCATGTATCCCAGTTGAAGAAGGAAGTGGGGGAAAAAAGGGTGGAGAAGGAAGTGCCAATAGACTTGCAAGGGGAGGGGCCGTCTTTTTGGCCTATCCGAATTTTGGATAAGAGACAGGTTCAACAAGGGGAGGACGAGGTGCAACAAGTGTTAGTAGAATGGTAAGAAGGGGGATTGGACGGAGCAACCTGGGAGGATGCAATAACTATCACAGAGCAATATCCAGATTTCAACTTTGAGGACAAGGTTGATCATCAGGCGGTGGGTAATGTTAGGGGTTGGAAGGTGTATGAGAGAAAAAGGTTTAGGAGAGAAGGATAAGGCCGAACGTTGGAGGAAGGAAGACCAAGCCGAACGGTGGGAAGCGGGGAAAGGTCAGGTTGAACGATGGAAGACGGGGAGGAGTCGAGCTGAACGGCCAAAGGCGGTGAGAGCTCGAGCGTAGCGATGGAAGACCATGAGAATCGGTTGAAGAGGACTATC
This sequence comes from Vigna hirtella, assembly GCA_027742795.1. Lineage (NCBI taxonomy): Eukaryota > Viridiplantae > Streptophyta > Magnoliopsida > Fabales > Fabaceae > Vigna > Vigna hirtella. Next base: position 19,526 of record JAHCHA010012552.1, read on the forward strand.
CTAACTGGGACAACAGTTAGGATAGGCGGGAAAGATTTAGTAGTAATTATAGTAATGTATCTTAGGAAAATATTTAGTATAAGTTAATTACAGTAATATATCCTTGGAAAATATTTAGTATAACTTAATTACAGTAATTAGAGCTATATCCTATGGAGATATTCAGTATAAGTTAATTATACTAAATAGAATTATATTCTAGGGAAATATTTAATATAAATAAAGCTTAACGCTATGGTGGAAGGCATCCTTTTGATTATTGAGTTTTGTGAAGGAGGTTATGCTCCCAAGTGACTGAAGGAGGTTATGCTCCCCGTTATTGTTTGCTTTTGTTAAGTCAGATTTTATCATCAATAAAAGAATTCCATTCCTTCGTTATTCATTTGGTTTATTGCGAGTGTTGAGAGTTCAGATATGTATCAGATTTCCTGTTGAAACGCTATCGTCTCTGCTTTCAATCCATCCATAGTAATCTCTATGGCCTCCATTTGCTCCTCCATAACTTTCATCCTCCCGTCTACTCTACCTTCCAACGCACTTAACTTCCCCTTCATCACGCCTCTCTCTCACAAAGATCGGGCAGGTTAGACCAAATTGATAGGTTTCTGGATTAGTAAACCTATCTAACTCAACTCACATACACTCCAACAAGAAAACAGATGGTAAAAAGAATGAATCTGTATTAATATCTCAATCAATGTACACACCCTAACACCTCTAAGGGAGCCTACATCCCCCTCCACAGGATAATGGTTCCTGTCTTTACAAAAAGAATTCAAAAACTCCTTATACTATATACAAAAGCTCTATTTATAATAGCGCTTATTTCCCTCCTCTCCTAACTGTTAAAATAGTTATATCTCATTAACTTCTCTCTCATTCTTCTTTCTCCTCTCATAAACCCTCCATATCCTATCAAAATGTGACATTGGTAGACATGTAATACTTCTTAGTTTCAGGAGAATAACATCGATATCCTTTTTGGAGTCATGAATAAAACATACACAGTCAAACACTCGGGGAGATGTATGAAAGAGAGGATCATTTGGAAACAAAATGGAGAAAGGAAATTTATTATCAAGAGAGGAGGAGGGCATCCGATTAATAAGATAACATGCAGGTAAGATGGAATCTCCCTAGTGATGGACAGGAATATGGGCACCAAGCAAAAGGGTACAGGAAATTTCAACCAAGTATCTATTTTTTCGTTTTGCTATACCTCTTTGCTGCGATGTATGAGGACAAGTAGACTGATGTAAGATACCATGGGAACTCAAGATGGCAGAAAAGGAGGATGATAAATACTCTTTTGCATTATCACTTCTTAATATTTTGATTACTTGACCAAATTGATTCTTGATTTCATTCAAAAAGAATGTAAAGATAGCTAACAATTCAGAACGATTTTTCATAAGATAAACCCAAGTACATTTTGAATACTCATCATGAAAGTAACAAAATATCTAAAACCAAAGGAGGAGATATGACTAGGTCCCCATATATAAGAATGGATGATGATGGAAAAACTAGAATTACATATTGCTTGAGACCTTTTAGGAAAGGAAGATCTAATATGTTTTCCTAATTGACATGACTCACATTTTATGGTCTGGAGTTCAGGATACATCTTTTTTAATTTGGACAAATGAGGATGGCCAAGTCGATCATATAGCACTCTAGGATTACGAGTAGCAACACAAGACACCCTTAGACAAATCCAAAATGGTATAATCCGCCAGCTTCATATCCTTCTCTAATCTGTCTCTTCGAACCACACTCCTCAATAACAAAAGATTTGTGATCAAAGGCTATTGAACAATTTAACATTTTGGTCAACTGGCTTAGGAAAATTAAATTAAAAGGAGAATTAGGGACAAAAAGGACAAAGTTGAGATTGAGGGAGGGAGAAAAGGAAACATGACCGACTCCTTTAGAGGAAGTTTTAGATCCATTTGCAAGGGTTATGAAATGAGTTTTTTTTTTTTAAAGGAAATGGAAGAGAACAAAGAGGTATTACTAGAAATGTCATCAGAAGAACCTGAGTCAATTACCCATGAATTTTGACCTTCCATAGATTAAAAAATGCAGGTTGTTGATGAATTGGGAGACTAAGATGGCTTTGCCAAGCTGTTAGACTTTAACCTTAGATACTCTTTATATTCATCCTCGGTGAACTTAGAAGTGGAAGTTTCAGTCTCCGAAGTGGAAATTTCAATGTTTGAAATATTGACACTTTTGGAAGGGAAACCATGTAAAGAGTAGCAATTCTCTTGAGTATGACCCATTCTTTTACAGTATGTGTATTGAGGACGTCCCTGACCTCCTCGTCCTCCTCCTCTAGTGCCACGTCCTCCTCTTCCTCGTATGACAACCATGACAGATGGCTCCTCTAGTTCATGCGCTTCCTGAGTTTGAGGTACCGGAACACGCATAAGGTGAGTGGTTAATGTTTCCATGGAGGGGACCTCACGACCGGTCATAAGTTGATCTCTAAGATGATCAAAATCAGGATGTAGGGCACGAAAGATCAACTTCATGTAAAATTTGTCAGTTTCTTCTTGATATCCTCTAATAGGTCCGCTTCCAAAAACATCATGAGTTTTGCAACCTAGCGTATATGCACTTACTATACATGATATTAAATAAAACATGAAACAGTATGTTTTAGATTGTGGATAGCTTTTTGTGTAATGAATATAATTGTGATGAACCTGAACAGTTTCTCTAACTTTTGTCGGAAGCATAAATTTTAATTTCAATGATGATTCTTGCAAAAGTACATGATTTCAAAAGTAGATCACATTACGGTTGACATCACTTTCTTCAAATTATTAGACAGACGTTATTTGACACTCACTTATTTCTTTCCAACTAATCAATTTTCATTTTTTATTCGTCTGGTGTAACCTTTTTGTCAAAAGCATATCTCTTTTTCGTTTACCATATTTAAACCAACTTTGGAGCTCTAGTGTTTATGTCTTGCACAACTGTCAGTCCTAGCATGATACTAACTGTATCATGCATTGACTGACGTTAAGGAATTATTTTCTTAATTCAACACGATACTGGTTCTATTTTTCCTTACCTTACAAACATAAAGATGCCTTTTTGTACCTTTGATTATTGTTTTGAGAATGACTATCATTCTGTAAATACGTTATGTTGTGAACTCTGAAGTTGGAACCCTTTCAAACAACATTATCTAATTTTCATTTAGTGACTATTACCAAATAACTCTTATTTTCTGTTTGTCATTATACAATCCCTATAAACTGAGTTACCTAGTTCTCCCAGCTTTTTTTAATTTGGTTCTATTTTTCAAAATCAATTTCAATAATGTTAGGTTTCTTTTGTCAAGAAACCAATCTTTCACTCCTCACAGTACCCACTCACACACAAAAGAAAAAATATGAATGTATATTAGTTGAAAATAAGACTGATTTTATTATTCTCAATTATAAAAATATACATTCTCATATCCTCTATTTGTAATAATCTAATTCTCCTGAAAAGGAAAATAGGGAAATTAGGTAAGCAAAATAAAATAGAAGATTATATATTTATTTTCTCTAATTAGGAAGATTCTAAAGATATCTTCTCTAATTACAACAATATTGCTTCTATAATCAAAGAAAGAACCTCCTATCAATACACTAAATATCAAAAAGCTCCCCTATACCAGAACCCCCTGCCTTCTTATAAAGGCAACCCACTTCTAACTACCCAACAACAATTAATTTCTAAACTGTTTCCTCCATCCTACACCTATTATCCACTATAACCTATCATATTATATCCTATCATTACACCCTGCTGCAAAACAACCTTGTCTTCAAGGTTGGTACAGTAATGCTTGTTCCCATGGCTCATCTTAATTATAAGAAGGGAACCCACTGGCTATTGCCCTCTAATTCAGGTCTAGAGGCTTGGGTGGTGGTCTATATGAAAGAATTGTTGACTCCTTTAAGAGTTGCTTCTTTTCTATAATTCCCATGGACCATATGATTGTTCTATACTGCATTTTGACCTAGTGACCACTTACATGGGCCTAGATTTTAACAATTTTCTGAGGAATGATCAAGAATTCTTTTCTCTTCTTCCAACCCCAAAACTTTTCTTGTATTTTTATATGGGCCTAGTGACCACTTACTGGCTAAGCCCTTTCCTTGTCCAGATTTGTTCATCCTAGAAGCTAAAAAGGAAAGAGCTTGTTGATTAGACCATCCAATTTCATCATCATCATCATCATGTTGAGCTAATTGTTTCCTCTGAACGTCATATTGCAGCCCTGCTAGGAAATATCCCTGCCATTGGTCTTCTGGTGTTTTACATGTTTGTGACAACCATATCCTGAATTCTTGGATGAAATTTTTCCCACTCCCAGTCCCTGTAACTGCTGTCAAACCATCCCATACCATGTTTCTCCTGTTCCCCTCAACTATCCTTGTCAAAGTTGCTGCAAGATCTTCCCAAGAAGAATTCTTGGATTTTTGTTGCCAGGTCTTGAACCCCTGGACTACTTTTACTTCCAGGTTATGGTTGAGTTTTGATTGAATTTTCTCCTTTATCTGAGGGTTGCTTTGCTTTCTTGATATCTTGCATGCAAAATATCTTTCTTAGCATCCATACTTGTCTTCCCCTCTTTCTTTCCTTTCAAGACATCTTGAAGAAATTCCTCTCTCCTTCCTATTTTTCCTCCATTAACAAAATCTTGATCTCCATTTACAGATGCTGGATTGCCTTCTAATAATCCGTTTTCCTGGTTCCGCGCCCTGCCTCCAAGAACTCGCATGAGTTCTTTAAGTTCTTGGCGTATACCCCGTGTCTCTGCTTTTAATTCCTCCAATGTTGTCTCCAGCGAATCCATCCTTCCCTCCAGGGCGTTCATTCTTCGATCCATCCTTTCCTCAAAGCCTTCATTCTTCCTTCCATCACGCTTCTCTCCCAATGATCCGACAGGTCGAACCAATTTGTTAGGTTGTTTTTGTCAAGAAACCAATCTTTGACTCCTCACAATACCCACTCACACACAAAAGAAAGAATATGAATGTATATTGCTTCTGTAATCAAAGAAAGAAGTGTTTACAATCTTTCCCCAAGGGAGCACTCTCCCTTCCACATGAACAACCTCCTGTCAATACAATGAATATCAAAACGCTCCCCTATACCAGACCCCCCCTTCCCTCTTATAAAGGCAACCCCCTTCCATCTACCCAACAACAATTAATTCCTAAACTGTTTCATCTGACTTGCACCTATTACCCATTATAACCTATCATATTATATCCTATCAAATAATCTACAAAGATTCTTTTTAATATGGTTGCTCTGTTTCATTTGCTTTTGGTGTTGCATTGTTTTGATGCCTACTTTCAGATGATGCTTGCAGGCTGATCATAATTTTTTGGTTTTCTTGTGATGATTTCTGTTTATTTTGAAGGTACTATTCCCATAAAAAGGATTACCTTGAAATTTGCCGATGCTACAAGGCAATATATGAGATTCCATCTGTCAAAGAAAATCCTACCGAGTGGATTCCAGTAGGGTTCCCTTTTACTGATTTGATTTATCTGTTATTGTCAGATTGTGTTTCTCCTTTTTTTTCTGAACATTTTCCTTATGTGTAGATCCTGAGGAAGATATGCTGGTACTTGGTTCTATCACCACATGATCCAATGCAGTCAAGCCTTCTCAGTTGCACCTTGGAGGATAGGAATCTGTCTGAGATTCCAAACTTTAAGTACGCCACCCTAAGCTTGGGCTTGTGTTGTGTTAGGCATTTTAGTCATGCTTTCCTTCTCATTTGATGCACCTGTTACACATCACGTTGTAGGTTACTGTTGAAACAGTTGGTCACTATGGAGGTTATCCAGTGGACAACTCTTTGGGATTCATACAAGGATGAGTTTGAGAATGAGAATATCCTTGAAGAGAATTTGGGTGAAGAAGCAGAAGAAGATCTAAGGGAAAGAGTAATTGAACATGTAATTCCCTTACATTATTATATTTCGTATGTACCCTCTCTCCCTCCAAATTGCTTGGGAGGTATTTTGTGAATGTCTTATTTTCAGTTTTCAGCACTTCTTAATGTGAACGTTAATTTTTGTTTACCTTGCCAGAATATTCTTGTTATATCAAAATACTATGCGAGGATTACTTTGAAAAGACTTGCAGAGCTTTTGTGCTTCAGTGTCCAGGTTAGAATGCTAGTTATGATTATGTGCCGAAAGATTATATGTGGTAATTGGTTGTTTTTAATGTGTTTGGGTAAGCCTGTAGTGTTTCAGATAAATATCTCAGGTCCTTCACAATAACCAGTGGCAAGGTAGTTTCATGTTATATTCTGCTTTAGTCAGGAATGAACCTACATATAAGCTTTTCAGGACAACTGCCTTCTCAGATATTCTCTTTGCCTTAGTAGGCTAAATTACAATTTATTTCCTGATTTGTGATTTTGGTCTCCTTTATTTTTTACAATTTTACTTCACATTTTTGTAAAACACCACAATTTTATCTAACTTTCACTTTTGCATTATTTTTCTTTTGGTCATTTGAACCATAGATCCGACATATTCGCGTTCCATTGGCAAATAGTTCAATTAATTAAATAAAAAAAATTAAACATGCAAAATTAAGAATTGAACCTAAATTGCTGATTTTCTAAAATAAGGGGACTGAAATCATGATAGAAAATAAGGGGGCCATAATTGCAAATCAGAACATAAAAAGAAACCAAATTTGATATTTAGACTTCCTAATATTATACAAATGTGTTTTCCTGCACAGATTTTAATAGGTATTGCCCCACAGCTTAAAAGATCTGAATAGTACATTTACCCCTCAAACTGATCGTTATATTGTTTCTTAATGATCTACAATGAATACACATGTTGCAAAACTATTTTGAAGATTCTAACTAATTCTCCTTGCAAACTTTAGGAAGCTGAGAAGCATCTTTCAGATATGGTTGTGTCCAAGGCATTGGTGGCGAAAATTGATAGACCCATGGGAATAGTTTGTTTCCAAAGAGCCAAGAATAGCAACGATGTTCTTAACTCATGGGCAGCAAACTTGGAGAGGCTGCTTGATCTTGTGGAGAAGAGCTGCCACCAAATACACAAGGAAACCATGGTGCATAAGGCTGCCTTGACGGTTTAAGAAGGTCCATGCTACTATTAAAAGTTACAGGTAATTCTAAAGGTCCTTACGAAAGTAATATATGGAATTAAGTTTTGAAATATATGGAAATATGATGGTTCATTACTTAACTTTTTCCTTTACTATCTATCACAATGCTCTATCTGGTAACTGCAGGAGGAGCTCAATATAGATGTTATTTTGGACTGAAGTTGCTTTGACATATGATCATTTGAATTGTTGCTGATTAGGTTGGTTAGGTATTGGGGGATTAAATGACAATGCTTTCTTTTTTCATTTTATTGTCAATGATGAAATTAAGATAGAGTTGATACATGCTTCTTAGTGTTGTATACTAATGGTTCATACGTTACCACCGACTTATGAGAAGATCCTGAACGATCTTGCTGTAGGTCGGTCAGTGGGAAGATAGTGCTTGTATTCTTTTGTCCGTTCAATTCTCCTGCATTCCTTGGGTTCACTATTCAGTTTCTTCTGTTTTTTAGATGCGGGTGTCTTGTTATTTTTTTTTTCCTTTACATTTTGCTAGCTGAATTTTTCTTTTGTTTGAGTGCATAACTTTGGAGTTTGTCAAGTGTAATATCTCGATTTCTAGGATGTCATGATTTTATAAAAGTTGGTAAATTTTAAAACTTTATCGTAGTACGGAAATGTATTTTCAAAAATCTTAATCTTTCAAACATACATAATTAATTTCAAAAGTCTTGTCTAGTTACAATATTTCAAAAGCAAATAAAATTATTAAGGAAATAAAATAACTACAATTACTTTATTTCAAAAATCTATATTAAAAGAACTTTTTAAAAAAACTCAAATCTTTTAAGTTATTTCATGAGTCTATTTTTGTTTTGGAACATTATAATATCATTTGTTTATAGATCATTGTTAATTTCATTTACAAATAAAAAAACACGTATGAGATAAATTATTAATAAAATAATCATACCAACAAAGTATATACATATTGATTATATCAATTATAATTAAACATACAAGACCTTCGAATTATATTAACCACAATGAAACATTCCAATAACAATAGGATTCTTAATCTTTTAACATAAACAATTCAAACATTGAATTACTCGATCATCGATCTTTAACTATTAATGTCATCTTCAACATCTTAAACTTGGGCCTTTGTCTATCTATCCATTAACACCTATGCTAATTACCTATTATAACCATTATAGTAACATCGTTATCAACATAGTAATAACTGAAACATCTCAAGTATCTTGATCATCATCATCATGACTATCACAGTCATGAACAATACCATGAGCATCACCGTACCATAACATCATTGTGAAAATAGTCCATCTCACTCTTGTATTCTACCTCACCAACTGTAGCTACTCCTACAGTCCACCTGTAGCCTCCCCTACATATCATCTGTAGCCTTTCCTACATATCTACTCGAATAATCCTGCAATCTAGCTAACGAACATGTAGTCTTGCCACACAAGGACGAAGAACACACCTTTACCCCATACAAGGAAAGCTGACCTAAACAACCCTTCTAATGCACATAAGACAAAAGGAAGCACCTATCCATAGATAGAACCAGGATTTACGAGGTACAACAAACAGACTTATCCTCCACTATCATGCTCAATAATCACATGCTCAGGTATATCCCAACATTCACTCATGCTCCATTGTTAACACTTCGGCAAGTGTACCGAATCGTATCAAGTAATAATAAATGGTAAGACCAAGTATCGTTTTCCAAGAGACTCAAGGCCTATAGGGTTATGTGATTTCTTGATTAAATAAGACTTGTAAACGAAATCATTGTGTTTATATTACGGAAAAGTAAACATGAATGCAAGTGTTGATCAATTGGATTGAAAGATGCAAAAGTGATTGATGTAAAATATGGAATGATTATGTTGTTGGGGTTTCCGACTTATCCTATCCACTCTCATGTATTCAAGAATTCATCTTTCTTCATTAATGTTAATGCCACTTTCTAATTTACCTTAAACCCGATGTTTCGATGAAGAAAGCCTAATCCTAATTACTAGTTCAAAATGTCTTGTCTCCCTAGCAATTAATCATGCATTACATTCGCACAGAAGCTTAAAGGCAACCGATCCTACTATTCATATGTCTAGGTAATATTGCTTCTGGGAGAATTTCCCCAGTTCTAGATTTTCTCATATGTGTCCATAATGACAAAATCAATAATCATGCAATTGAATGAGTTAAACAAAGCATGCATAGAGTATAGAGAAAAAACCCTAACAATTAATGAAGTAAAACATATATAATCAAGAATCAATTCAATACATGAGAGTTTCAAAGGATTACATCGTTTCCCCAACAACAATGGAGGTTTAGTTCACCATAGACATGGTGAAACTAAATGAAAATAATGAAAAGAATGAAAGATAGAACCCTAAAAGTTGAAGATCGGAGCTTCCGCATCCAAAATCCGCCTCCGAGGGGTGAAAGAAGTGTAATTTCGCCTCTTTCTGTCTAAAGATATCAACCCTAGGTCGACTAAACCCTTATATAGTTTATTAAAAATACAGAAAATTGGCCCAGGCCCAAGTTAACAGCGCTCAGCGGCAGGAATTGCGCTCAGCGGTAAGTGCGACACTGAGAGTGACGCTCAACGATGGCGCCTAGGTGTGAAACAATGCACTTAACAGCAGACTCTGGCGCTCAGCGGTAGAAATGCCGCTCAACAGTGACTGCGGTACTTGGATTAGCCCTTAGAGATGGCGCTTAAGCGTCAGACAGAGAACTCAACAGCAAGCTTGGCGCTCAGCGGTGAAATGGCGCTGAGTAGTGGTTGCGATTCTTCTTTTGTGCAATTTTCCTTCCTTTCCTGAGTCCAACTCCTTGCTACTTCAACTTCTTTCATCCAATTCCTCTAAATTCCTTTCAAAACAAGGAAAAACAAGCATAAAACCCATCCAACTCTCTTATTTCCACAACTTAAGCAAAAACATGATTTCAAGCTAGTTTCTAAGTCATAAAGGGTGTTTTTTATGTCAAAATTAAGTATAAAAATAACGGTTTTTCAACCTCAATAATCACATGCTCAGGTATATCCCAACATTCACTCATGCTCCATCCTCAACCATGAGTCAAACTGACCCTAAACATAATCAGTATCCTCAATCTCTGATTATCATCATGTTCCACAACTCCTTAGACTTGGTCCACGTCCTCTCTTCATCAAATTCACCATTTTCACCATAGGGTTAATCGATTATTACTTAAGATAATTGATTATCTCAATGAAATTTACCTAGAAACATCACGTAGGAAGGGATAATCAATTATCATCCCAGATAATCAATTATTCCCGACATCACACTCCAAAACCAACGCACAAATAATCGATTATTGCCAAATTGAAACACATCTTGGACATCATTCAAGTAATCAAACATATATACATCAACCCTAGATCATGTGGAAACATACTTAACACATCACACATGCATTCAAGCATCACATACCCTTGTAAACATACTCAAACATATATAATACATCACTTGAATCTTCCAGATCCAATCATTAACATGTTATACCCCCAATAAACCCAATTATACTGCATATGATTATTACCACACCCTTACTGATGGGAAAAGTGGCCAAAAATAATAACAACTTAACAAAGAATAATAATGTAGCAGAAATTCAATCCCCCTTCTTGTGAAAATCTACTAGGATCACCAAACAAATAGAGCAAAAATAGAATCCAAAGCATAAAGAAACACTAACAATTTTTAACGTGGAAAACCCTTCAATGCAAGGGTAAAAGTCACGAGTCATCCAAACCAAAGAAAAATTCACTGTGATCAATAATAGTGTTGATGACTTGGGCCCAAGCCCTATTAGTTAAGTGTAGGATTTCTTTTACTTTTATTAAAGCATGTGTAAAAGGTGTTAGGCATGTGCTAGATAGGAGAGACTTTTAGTCCTATATATAGACATGTCACCACCTCTTGTAAGACACTTTTGAGAATAATGAATTAAACTTTCTGTAGAGAGAACTCCAGAATTTAGTTCCCTTGAAAGTCAAGCTAGAGAATCCCAAAGGATCTCCTCTAGCCACCTTCCATTCACGCTTCATCTTTCATTTTCCATTCACACTTCAGATATCTCTTACATCCACGTAATCATTTTTATTCCACTCTGCCTCAGCCGCGTGGATTGCTTACGCCATCGCTGCCACGCGAGCTTATTCCCTCGCGAGCTTCTCTCAGCACCACATCACCTCTTCATTTCGCTAAGTCTCCATCTACTTCACTCTCGAGAGAGAGCTCCTCCACCACGAGCCACATTGTCATCACAGAACTTCACATCTCTCGCCGATTAAAATCACTTCTCCACCGTTCAAATCCGCTTCCGCCTCAAACCCTAGGTTTTCAACCGAACAAACCTCGAATGTATGGTTTGTTCATCACTGTTCATCGTCGACTCCAAAACCTAGGGTTCTTGTATAAATCTGTTTCTTCCGCTGCTTCCCGGTTCTTCAGCTCGATCAAATCCAGATTTCACGTCGTCTCCCGATTAAGCTCAAGCCGTCAATCATCAAGTGGTATTCAGAGCCTAGGTTAGGCGCGTCCGCTTGAGCTAAGTATCTCGTTTCTCTCTGATCTGAGTTTTAATCTTCGTCGATTCTCAAATTTTCGGTCTCAATCTGTTCTCTATTCTTGAGATTCAATCTGTGCGTTTGTCTTGAGTTTTTTAATTTGTCTTGTTTATTGTTTGGTTTCTGTACATCCATTGCTGCTTACAGTAGGTTCTGGTTGAGTCAATTTGTGTGTCCCAGCTTTTCTTTGAGTCTTTTCCTCATTTTAATCGGTCCATTTGTTCATTTGAGTCATTTTCATTGATGAATCATATTCTGTCATGTTTACAGTTATGTTTAATTGCTTAAAATGTCATAAATTCTGTGTTCAAAGCTGTATTTGATTTTTTCTGAGATTCTGGATTATATGATTAGTGGCTGTACACCATATGAGCTATGATACAGTCATTGTGAGCTCGGGTGCATGCAAAAGTGACCTTAATCTCAGATTTAAGTGTTGTTGATGTGTATTCTGATTTGTGTTTATTGTCATGGCCAATACATATTATTTCGATGATAAAAGGCTTGAATGAGTTCGTATCAGGTGCACACCACTTAAGCCATGAATTGCTGAAGCAAATAGCTTGGTGGCATCTTGTGAAAACTCCAACAGTATCAAAGTTGCAGTTGACCGATCTGCATTGTTTTGTTTGAGTCTAGTTTTTTTTTTGTTTTAAAATCCGTTCTGGCATATAGATCATGCTGGAAATCTTGCATTAACTTCCTTGTGTCGTGTTTAAGCTTCAAATTGCTGTTTTAAAGTCATTTTCATCAATAATTTGTCAATTGACTCCATAAAACTTAAAACTGGTGGTGTAGTTGAGCTGTTTGATTGCATAATTGGCTATTGCAAGTTCAATTTTCGAATTACTACTTTTTGCATCCAACATCAGAGCAAAACAAGTTGTTTTGATATTTCAAACATGATGCAATAGCTTAATTCGAGTTATATCAGCCTTTGTGCAATTTCACCTTTGAAACCCCCAATTTTTAAGTTCAATTTTTTTGTACAAGTTGGAACTGCAGTGCTGAATTTTTCTTGTGAATTAGATCATTTCAAGAGGACTGGATTGTAGCAATAGCAAGGATCTGTGATAAAAAAAAAAAAAATAAATACAGAAAGATGAATATGATATATTCAATGTAAAAAGCTTTTCAGACCTGTACAATCCAGTTAAAACCAATTTCAAAACAGACTTCAGATTTAAACATATACACTGGTTTCTTTGTGGCATTCTATTTAACAGTTTTGAAAATTCAGTTCTGGACGCTGCATGTGATTTCAGTTTCAACTTGCTGTGGTTTTTGATTTTGTTGCTTTAAAAATCTGTTCTAGCTCTATTCATTAAGTTCCATTTGAGTGCTCACTTTGATC
>JAHCHA010012552.1:47655-62189 GCA_027742795.1 Vigna hirtella
TGCCTAGAAAATAGCAAATAAATCCTACCAGTCAACATGACTTTTATGTTCCTAAAAAATAGGATAACATATTATTTTAATTTGTTAATTTCCAATAGTCATCAATCAACTCTCCTCCTTGACTTTGGAACCGCAAACTCCAAGCTTTTGTCTCAAGAACTCAAATCTAGATTTTGGAAGTGCCTTGGTTAGGATATCAGCCACTTGATTTTCTGTTTTGTAATAAACTTTTTCACTTGTCCTTCTCTTTGAACTTCTCTTAAAAAGAAAAGTTTTATCTTAAAATACTTTGTTTTGCCATGAAAAACTAGATTATTGGCAATTGAAATTGCAGCTTGATTATCCACAAAAATCTTTGTGCTATCTTCTTGTTCTATGTGTAAATCAATCATATTTTCCTTATCCAAACAGTTTCATTTACAGCAGCAACAACTACATACTCTACTTCTACTATTGATTGGGCTATAATTTCTTGCTTTTTGGAACACCATGAAAAAACTCCAGAACTAAGAGAGAAATAGTAACCAGAAGTGCTTCTCATATCATCAACACATCCTGCCCAATCACTATCTGAATAACCATCAAAACTTAAGCTCTCAACTTTGTTGAACCATATACCATAATCAATTGTGCTTTAACATATCTAAGAATTCTTTTTGCTGCTTGAAAATGAATTTCACTAGCACAATGCATGTACCTTGATAACAAATTCAATGAATGCATGATATTTGGTCGGGTGGCAGTTAAATCAATTAAGCATCCTATTAAGGATCAAAACAACTGTTCATCAACCTTTTCAGCTCCATCTTTTCTACAAAACTTTTCTTTCTGGTTCATTGGAGTTGCAGCTGACTTACACTCTTCCATGTTGAACTTCATAAGTACTTCCTTTGCATACTTTCCTTGGCACACAAATATTTCATTTTTCTTTTGTTGCACTTGCACACCAAGAAAAAATGTCATCTTTCCAAGGTTTGTCATTTCAAAGACATTTTCCATTTCCTCTTTAAACTTGTCAATCATCTCCTTACAATTTCCTGTAACAAATAAGTCATCAACATACAAAGATATTATAAGTATATCTTCATTCACCTTTTTAATATATAAGGTATACTCACTTAGACTTTTCACAAAGCCAAGCTCATTAAATGTGCATCAATTCTACTATACCAAGACCTTGGTGCTTGTTTTAAACCATATAATGCCTTTTTCAGTAGATAAACCTTGTCTTCTTGTCCTTGAAGAGCAAAACCTTTTGGCTGTTCCATGAAAGTTTCTTCCTCCAAATATCCATTTAAAAAGGCTGATTTTACATCCAATTGATGTATAAGCCAGCCTTTTTGTGCAACTAGTGCTAGCAAAAACCTTATTGTGTCTAGCCTGACAATTGGGGCAAATGTTTCAGAGAAATCTACCCCAAACATCTGAGCATATCCCTTGACAACAAGTCTTGCCTTGTACTTGTTCATAGAACCATCAAGATTGAACTTGGTTCTATAAACCCACTTTACTCCAATGGCTCTTTTATGACCAGGTATATTGACCAACTCCCACGTATGATTTTTTTCAATCATTTTGAGCTCCTCTTCCATAGCATTTATCCACATATTGTCAATCGCAACCTCTTCATATCCACTAGGTTCCATGACCGCAACATTACACCTTTGATAGATGTTAGAAAGCAATCTTGTTCCTCTGACAGGTTCGTCATCCACATCTTCATTCTCCTCCTGCAATCCAAGCTCATTGTTTCCTTTCCAGCTCAAACAATCAAATTTTTCAAGGTCTTTGTTGTCTTTCCAGCTCCAACAATCAAACTCCAAGAATTTCACATTCCTGCTAACAATGACTTTGTTGTTGTGTGGGAGATATATCCTGTAGGCCTTTGAAATCAAGCTATAGCCTACAAAAATTCCAGGTTCTGCTTTCTTGTCCAATTTGTCTCTCTTAATATGAGGAATATAAGAGAAACACAAGCAACCAAATATCTTTAAATTAAAGAGCTCAGGTTTGTAACCGTACCATGCTTCAAAAGGCGTTCTTTGTTGTAAAGCTTTTGTTGGCAGTCTATTGAGTAAAAATATTGTTGTCTTTACAGCCTCTGCCCAGAATTTTTTAGGCAACTCTTTGTCATGAAGTAAGCACCTAGCCATCTCCATAATCGTTCAATTTTTCCTTTCTGTAGTGCCATTTTGCTGAGGTGAATAAGGGGCTGTAAGTTGGTGTTCTACACTTGTATCTTCAAAAAACTTGTTAAATTTTTTGGAAGTATATTCAGTTCCATTGTCGGATCTGATCATCTGCATTTTTCACTTGCTTTTTTTCCCACCAAAGTTTTAGACTTCCAAAAAATGTCAGCAACTTCATATTTAAACTTCATAAAATATATCCAACACATTTTTGTCATGTCATCAATGAAAATAATATAATACCTACTGCCATTCAATAATTGTGTGCTCATAGGACCTCCAACATTTGTATGTATCAATTGTAGATTTTGTATAGCCCTTCATGTCTTGTTTTGTGGAAATGGGAGTCTTGTTTGCTTTCCATATTGACAAATACTGCATGTAGGAAATCCTTCTTCTATATCAAGTAAGCCTTTGACCATGTTATTCTTCTTCATGAATATTAGAGCACTGTGGTGAAAATGGCCCAATCTTTTATGCCAAAGTATTGTACTGCTGCTGACCTCTTTGTGCACTCCAGCTTGTTCTTCACTCATGAAGTCCAAAGCAAAGCTTTTTTCTTTCATTCTAACTTTAAATACTTCCTTGCCTGCTGAATCTTTAATCATGCAGTTTTTGTCTTCAAACAACACCTTATAATCGTTTTCAAGCAATTGAGGAACACTCAACAAGTTTTGGTTAATTTCTGGAACATATAAAACATCTAAAATCAGTTTCAAACCTGTTTGACCTTCAATTGCAATTGTTCCTTTTCCTTTTACTACAATATATGCTCCATTACCTACTATGACTTTAGAAAGTGCAGTTTTGTCAAGTTCTTTAAAGAGTTCTCGATCATAACTCATGTGGTTTTTGTGCAACCAGTGTCTATTAGCCAACTTTTTGTGGAGCTATTGCTAGCGAAGCATGTAACAACAAACAATTGTTCCTCTTGTGATTGATCCTCAGCAACCTTAAATTCTCCTTGTTGTTGATGAGACTTGCAAATCTTTTCCATGTGCCCTAGCTGCCCACACTTATGACACGTTGCATCTAGTCTCCACCAACACCTTTTTTGTGGATGATTGGTTTTCTTACAATGAAGACAAGGTGGAAAAACCTGAGTATTATTATTCTTGTTGATCTTTTTTAATCTTCCAGGTCTAGTATTATTGTTCTGCGTCTTCTTGTGTTTGTTGTCATTGCTCTTGAATTTGACTTGAAAAACACCCTCCACAGATCCTTCTTGCCTCATAAGTCTTTTTTGCTCTTGGGCCTGTAAGGCATGCAACACCTCTGTCAAAGTGATCTTAGTTAGATCCTTAGTGTTCTCCAAGGTAGCTATAGAAGCTTCATATCTTTCTGGTACTAATACAAGAATTTTTTCAACAATTCTTAAATCAAAAAAGCGGTGCCCAACAATCTTACTTTGTTGGCAATGCCAAGTAATGTATTTGAGTACTCTTTGATGGTGTCAGATTCTTTCATTCGTTGCAGCTCAAATTCTCTCTCATTAGATTCAATACTTGCATGCTTCTAATTCTCTCAGCTCCTGCATATTCTTCCTTCGAAGTAATCCTAAATTTCTTTTGCTGTGTTGTGAGACATAATCCTGGTGAAAATTAGTTTTGAAACACCAGAAAATAAACATGCCTTTGCCTTTGCTTTCCTGGATTTTTTCTCCTTGTAGTTTTTCATCTGGACTATACTAGGGTTATCGGGCAGCAGAACAATATCGTAATCCTCCTCCATTGCTTGCCAAAGATCCAAAGCCTCTAAGAAGTTCTGCATTTTTATCGCCAGAGATCATAGTTATCTCCATCAAAGATAGAAGGAGCAACTTGAGAGAAACTTGTTTCTACATCCATTTTTCAGGTCCCGTAAGATGTAGTTGTAGGTTATTTTATTGAAAAAGTTTGAGAGAGTGGAACAGAGGAATATAAAACTGCATTAATATTTTATTAAGGAGTGCTATTGCTTTTATAAAGCAAATAACTGAACGTAAATGCACAAAAATATTGGCATCTATAATCACTAACAGACTAGTGCTCCTAATGCCTAGAAAATAGCAAATAAATCCTACCAGTCAACATGACTTTTATTTTCCTAAAAAATAGCGTAACATATTATTTTAATTTGTTAATTTCCAATAGTCTTCCATCAATGGAAATAGGAAGGGAAAAGAGAAATAGGGTAAACGAAAGGTGTTTAGTTTAGAAAAATATATGATAACCGATTGCCATTTTTTTAACATTGAAATCTGGTTTTAAAATAACATTTGTAACATGTATGTATACTGAATGAATAAAAAATGGTTTAAACCCTTTAGTTGTCCCTATTTATGTGGGTTTTTCCTAGTTTGATCCCCGACTTATTAGAATCCCCAATTGAGTCCTTAAAAGTGCTAATTTGAGTCAATTGAGGCCCTGCCGTAAAATTTATTTAACGGGGGTTAAGTTTTTGCACAAATGGGAGGGTGATGTGTCAATTTTTGAACTCGTGGCATGGTGAGAGATGAAACGTGGAATTTGGCAACTTGTAAAATTATAATAATATGAATTTCTGAAAAAAAAATTGTAGGACTGAAACTAAAGTTTTTAGAGAGGCCAAAAACATATTTTTTTCTCAACTTGAAAAAAAAAATCAATTCTAATCTAAATGTTCTCTTCGTCCCCAATTCTTCATCTTCTCCAAACAACAATTTTTGGCTCACAACCAACTACATACACCGCAAGCTTCCATCTTTCAGCAATGAACCTCACTGCATCTCTTTTGTCCTTTATCATAGGAGGGAAAATATGGATTTTTTGACCTTGTGTATTTCCCCTATTCTTGCCAAGAACCAAAACCTTGCATCTTTCCTCAACAGATAAAACCCATTTAGGATCACGTCTCAACATGTCAGAAAGCAATTCAAAAGCAACAAGATTGTCACCAAAATGGAGAGAATCCAGATTTGGAGCAGTTATCTCAAAGGCATCTGCAAGTACCCGTTTACGTTCTAACTTAGCACAGTCATCACTACACATCAGTTTTCTTTCTCCAAGAGGAACTTTCTTGCCATTTGCAGCAACAGGTTGAAGCAACACAGACAACTTTTGGATAATGGAAGCTTCATGTACAACATCGACATTATAATTAGCAGAGCTTCTGAAAAGGGATTTAGGATTCAATAAAACTGAATTTGGGATTCAATTTGGGATTAAAAATCTGAGAGGAATTTGGGATTTAAAGTATTGGGATTCAATTTGGAATTAAATTTGGGATTCAATTTGGAAGATGAGCGAAGTCACAAATTAGGGTTTCTGGTGCGAAGAGATTTTGGACTTTCTGTGTTTCAGGTTTTGCAGGTTGCGAGGAAGTGTTTTGCGATAAAGGAGATGAAGCGAGGAGTTTTGTTTCGCGGTGATGCTCATGGTGATGCTGTGATTTTGGAGTTTTTGCGCTACAAGTTTTGAGATTTCACGGTGACTCTGCGAAACTTGCGATGGCTTCTTCTTACGGTGGCGTGAGGGTTTGCGTTCAAACTGGGAAAAACTCACATAAATAGAGACAATTAAAGGGTTTAAACCATAAAAAATCTGTGTACTTTCAAAAATCGTTTATGGAATCTTCTCGAGGTACTTGTTATTGGTCATTTCTTCTAGTTTACAATTAAAGGGTTTAAACCATAAAAAATCTGTATACTTTCGAAAATAGTCTATCGAATCTTCTCCAGGTACTTGTTATTGGTCATTTCTTCTAGTTTACAGTAATAAAAGAACAATCCGGTATCACCAAGGGGAGAGCGATTTTAACCTGTTTGGCATAGAAAATTTTCAACGTTGGATCTCCCAACCTTTTGTCTCACTATTTCGTCCCAACAAAATCCACGCATCATAATTTACTTCTAAACAAAGTGCCAAATGTTTTCCAAATGGCGGAACATTAGTTTTTTCCTTAGTTTGACCTGGGACATGGTTCCTCGCCATGCAAAAATCTGTTTGGTCATCATTTTGCATGACCTTGATGGTGATTAGGGTGATTCCTGGGATCCGTGCTGCTCGAGTAAACGGTCAAAATATGACTATGCAATTACTCAACATAAACGCTAGTGTCATTTTTTCAAATAATAATTAAACTGCATAATAAACGATTGAGTCAATGTTGTGTAAAAGTTATACTTGCTTGAACCATTATGTTACTTGTACAACATTATCATTGTTTTCGGTGTTTTACACGCCACTGAGCTCTTACGTGTGGCTTAAGTGTGCATAGTACTTTCTCTCCCTGGGTTGAGAGGGACGTGTACAGAGATAAAAAAGGAAGCTTTAAATTGAAACTTATTTTCGAGTTACTTTGCTCAGACGTAAGGAAGCGTTATAATAGTAAGGCTCTGCCAACCTTGGTTCACACTAAATTCTTTTCCTGTTTTTAATGATCTTCACGTGTGTATGTACGTATGTTCTGCCCCTTAATTTTTACTTTGTGAACTTTTTGCGAACAAATTGATGCTTACGTAGTCGAGCAACGTTGAATATATCCTATGGTAGTCAAACCTCAGGATGGTTGCAGTCAAATTGAGGGTTTGCTCCTTCTAAACTTTGGTCTGTGGTTCATCTTACCTTGCGTATTTGTATACACTGAGTGTTTAAAGGAGGCGTTTGGACCATTTCACCAGGAGGTTGTTTGAACGAAAATTATATGTTCAACAAGGTGAATATAATAACCCGCCGAATGAATGTTTGAATCTCATTGTGATAACGACATTTGTATAATAATTAAAAGGAAGAAAAGAATTTGCTAGATCAGGAAGATGCTGCCATTCTAGTAAGAAATTCAAGGCTAAACCATTAAACTGCTGGATGGAACAAAATGTCAAAGCACTTTTCTCCCGCAACGTTATTAACATGTAATGTCAGAAGACTAGTTAGTTTTTAACTTCATATAGATTCCACCTTATATTATGCCTGAAATATTATTCTTTATTCCTTTTGCATTAAGACATCAATCACTTTAAAGCCTTTGTTTTGGTGGTACAGAAAATTAAATAAACGACTCTTTGCAAAATCACGAATTAAAATAGAAAACTTGATAAAATAAAGAATTAAAATGACAGGTATAATTTCGACAGTCCGGGAATTTAATAAAATGACATATGATAAAGAAATCTTAAAATTCAATAGAGCTAAAAAAATGTGTTAAGTTTTTCTTTGTTCACTTGAATGAATTTAGTAAAATATACTTAATAGATTTGAGAGAATTTGAAACTAAAAATTTTGTTGTTTATTTGAGTGCATTTATAAGTAAGGGAAAATGGATTTGAAACTAAATTTTTTTATTTGTCATATCACTAATTCCTACACTAATTTTCACAGACTTTATTTCAATTCATTTTCATTTACCTCCAAATCCATTTAAATATACAATAAAAATATTTACCTTCAAATTCTCTGAAATCCATTCCATCACTCTTCTCAAACTTTGCTGAAGTCTTGTTCAAACATGACGATTTATTTTCCTCCATAAACATCGTCAGCCAAAATAATGAATCAGAACCGGATCGACAATGCAATTACAGACAAAAGAGATGGAGCTATAATGGCTGAAAAAAAAATTCATGAAGAAGTATGATGAAAGATAAATGCAGACAGACTTAAAAGATAAACAAAAGGAATCATCCAGAGGAAGAAGAGCTAGGAGCAGATGCTGACCAAGGTGGTATCTGGGTAGAATAAAAGGAAGAAAGTGAAGTGTCCTGCGAAGAAGTTACAAAGGCAGAAGAAGAAGAGGAGGAAGAAGAGTGAAGATGAGAAGCCATGGAAGACGTGACTAGCGTCCTATCATCATAGAGGTTGGTGGGGAAGCCCGAGAGCTGAAAATACTCGTAAACGTTGGTGGCACCTTGAGAAGGGAGAAAAGATGGAGTATGCACAGCTGGATCCGTCGACGTTGAAATGGACACGAGAGAAGTGGAAGAATTCGAAACACTAAACTGAGGTTGCCGGAGAGTGACATTCTCAGGGAAGTTCAGTTTCGCTTTGTTTCCTCTAAATCGAAGAGCAGCTTCATCGTATGCTCTGGCAGCTGCCTCCGCGGTGTCAAACGTCCCCAACCACACCCTCGCCGCCTTGAACGGATCTCTTATCTCCGCCGCCCATTTCCCCCACGGCCTCTGCCTCACTCCTCTGTATTTTCTCCTCTCCTCATCCCCTCTAACGTTCTCCGTCGTCTTGTATTCGTACACAGCATTTCCCATTTCCCTTGTTATTCTGCTTCTCGAATTGTTTGAAAATTCTCCACCTGTATTCCCATTGTATCTCGTTAGGTGGTAACCAAAAACAAAATAACACACATTACACTGCAATCTTGAAGGTTCACTACTGTTCTATTCCATGTTACAATATAAAATTAAAGAAGATATTTTTAACTAGTACACCCTAATTCCTTAAAACATTCCAAACACGAGCCCAGCAACGATTGAAGAAAATTGAAGAAAGTAGCATAGATGGTAAAGATTTGAACATGTTGCTTACTTCTTGGCATAGAAGAGGTTTGCGAGAAGCACGGTGCGTCTTGTTGCCTTGCTCTCTTGTGAGAAGAGGTTCCAAGAACATAGTTAGATGAAGAAGATAAAGAGGGTGTTATAGAAGCAGAAGAAGGCACGTGTGGTGTAACGGCATGATTATCATGGAGAAACGCAGAATCAGTGGATGTTGGAACCTCTCCGGTGACAACGTGGGTCAAAGCTGAGACCATAGCAGACATCTCTCTCTCCCTATTCATACCCGGAAACAGCCTTGACAATGCATGCGTGTTCATCATCCCTCCCTCGTTCTTGTCAACCTCGTTTTTCTCTCTTGGATTCGCCACCTTAAATAAACAAAATCAGAGACACTTGGATTAGCTTTTGTGCATGCAGAAACACCCTTTCGATCCCACAACCCCGTGCGTTGTTTCTTATATATACGAAACGATGGAAAGGTTCAAAGTGTTCGCAGGCGCCGCCATACGAGAGTCAGTCGGTGGTGATTTATTGAACACCTATACAACTTCTCTCCTTATTTACCAACTAAATCTAATAAGATAAGAATTCTTATTTATTACATTAAATATAAAGCGGTTTGAATAATTCCTTCTATTTTTCTCTATCTGCTAATCTTTTTTTGCCCCACAGTTAAGGTGCACAAATTAATTAATTAAAAAATTAAGAACAGATTATATTTTATATTTTAATAACTACCATTAAAAAAAATGTAAAATGTGAAAGCATAAAGTTGCCGGCGCAAGTTTTGTGTGTGGAGAGGAACCTCCACCGGCAGTTCCTGCTAGTCGGCAAAAAGTGAAGAAAAAGTAACACTTGTATCAGCCGACATTACAAATAAATATAGTAAGTGTAAGACAAATTTTGTACTATTTGAATTTTTTTTCACCTAAACTATTTCATTTTAATCCAAAATATCAAGTCAGCGAAAAAAATTACAAAATTACTTGATATTTTTAAACATATAAAGAGCTTATATTTTGTTTCGTGTGAGATTTTAATAAACGTACCTTTTTTTTCATGTTATACACCAAAAGGGATATATATCAAATAACTAAATTTAGTAATCGGCATGACCCATCAAGGTACCATGTTTGGTAATTTACTAAAGTTTTATCAATTTGTCTCCAAAATCCTCTTTTTATGTCCATCCATTCCTAAAAGGGTATCTTCTGGACTAGGATGAATCCAAAGATGCCAAATTAACATAAAGACCCACCAAGTGGGGTATTTTTAGCTTTTTTATTTTTTATTTTTATTTTCTAAAACGACGTCACTCAAAAGCTAAGCAATATTTTGGAAGGACCCCATGCAAGTAGATCAATAAATGCATGTATGCAACACTTGTTACGTTCACATTCCTGTTGAAAATGTTCACATCACTTAAATATGAACAAACCCTTATGCAGAATTTAGTGGGGGAGATGGGTGAAAGTGTGTCTCGACGTGTAAAGTTGAGGTCTCAAAATGAAAATATTCACTTTATTCATTCTATAAAAATATTTTCTCTATAGCTTTTTTTTGTGTGTGTTTAACCTCTTGTTTATGAGAATGTATTATGCGGTATTTTTACTTTTTATACAAAGTATACAAATGTGTATTGGTATAAACATTGAGTACTTTTTCATACACACAAACGTTGATAAATGCTAAATAGTATAACGTGTTCAAGACATTTTACCATTTCTCATTTTACTAATAAATGCATTGTTTTATAAATATATATTCATCAAAAAAGATAAACGTAAAATGTTTTTTCAAAGTTAAAGCATTGATGATCACTTACCAGACAATATTTTTTATTAAAGATTTTGCTTGATATAAACACTATTTTGAATAATAACATTTATTTAACCTTAGTGTCATATAAGAGATAGAATTTTATTTTCATAAGAAGCTATCTTTGCTTAGAGTCTATTGAGAAATTTCAATGTGAGACACTTGTTTTTATAGCCGTTGTTTATGATTTTCTAATCCATTTAAACAGTTTGATCTAAAAAACTTTACTTCAACTCTTTGGCTTCAGAGGTTATAATATACTTCTTTACTAGACGCTACTTAATTCAAATAGTTTTTCCTACACAATAACATTTTGTTTAATACTAATTGTTAAACTTCAAAATTAGGGTTACTTAGACAATATACTCTCTAAATAGTTTGTCTTAAAAACTTTATTAAAAAACTTTCAATTAAACTAAGTAATCCTTCATATATGTTATATTTTAAAATTTGATATTAATTAACAATCCATATATATATATATATATATATATATATATAAATATGTTTCGGTTATGGGCTGAGTCACCAAACTCCTTCACAATTTGCCTTCTTGCCGTCCGGTCTCGCTCCAAGCTCCGTTGTCTCACTCTTCTGTCCGGGAGAAAACTTGTCAAAAATCCTCCGATGCCAAAGTTAGTACACGAACCATTCGGCAATTCAATAGAACAGTAATAAATGTGTAGTAAATGCAACCTATCTACCACTTACCTTTGACCTGTATTTCTAGTTTTCGCCATGGGCTTGGGATTAGTGAAAATTTAATCACGGCCCAATTCTAGCCCAATAGCTCTAATCACTATTTACCTTAATCATGGTCTTAATGACCCAGTTCACCTGCCAGCCGATCTTCTATGACCGTCTGGTTAGGTCGATTCAACGTTGCTCTTTCTGGACCACCCAGTCCTTATAGTACATGGTTATTACTCACTCGAGTGAAAGGATGAATGATCGAGTAGAACAGCACGCAGTGAGTGTTCATGCAAGTTGTCTAGCAATGCTGTGGGAGGACCGAAATCGACGGGAAAAAGGAATTTGAGTGCAGTGAGCGAGAGATAGAGAGCGCAGTAAAAAGATTGAAGAAACGTCGACGGTTAAGTTGATGCCGACGGTACTCTCTGGACCGCCCGATTCGTATGGTACACAAGCGCCCCAAACCTTAGAGCACGTAGTGAACGTTGGGTTTAAGGCCGACTGATATCTTGGTTATGGGTGTGTGCGCTCCTGTTGTCGATCGTCCGTCCTCGACGTTGGTTGGGCTGGAGGGCGTGCAACTCGGCTACTGGCCCGACTCTATTGGGCTTCTACTTACCGATTTTGGAAAATGGGTTTAGGCAGGAATATAGGTGTCGTGCGCACAGAGGCGGAAGTTGAAGCATCCCCGCATCTGGACCGTTAATCGTGATGATTTTTTACGATGAGGATGCATCGATGGTTACAAAATTTTTCCTATAAATAGGAGGGTGAAAACGCTGTTATTTTCACTCTTTCTTCTTCTTCTTCTGTCTTTAGAGCATTCTTTTTCCCTCAGGTAATAAATGGCAGTCGTCCATGTTGAGTCTTCTTTGGAGTCGTCGGGCAGAAGTGGCGGGGGGTCGACGGGCGGTGAAGGCGGGCGTGGTTCTTGTCCAACCTCAGTGTCGTCCTTCTTTTTGGAAGAGTCCGACTGGTCACCGGTGTTGCGCTCTCTTGTAAATAATGAGGATCAGTCGCCGGAGCCTAACTCCCCCATGGATGCGGATAAGAGGATTATCTTCGGGATACCCATCCATCTTCCCAAGGGTGGTATTTTAGAAGATGATGCGCCATTGGAACCGGACGGTGACAGGACCGTTATTCCGGGATACGACTGGGCACCACACGATGCCAGTTTGTTCGCATCGGAGTATGGTACTAAAAAGGCGTTAACGTGGAGAATCGGCCGGCTTTACATTGTCAGAGACGTGGAGGATTCCCGATTGATACGGGCAGGAGTTAGCCTAAGGAACGAGCGGGTTTATCACGGGAAGGGGTCGAGTCCGGATGATTTCTTCTTTATGTACGCCAATTTTTTCGATCAACTCTGTATTCGGGTGCCTTTTACTGAGTTTCAAATGGCCGTTCTCCGGGAGTTGATCGTTGCCCCTGCACAGCTACATCCGAATGCTTGGGCGGCCGTCCAACCATTTTTGGCGATGTGTTCGGCAATTGGAATAACCCCAACAATTCCGGTTTTCTTTCACTACTTCGACGTCCGCCCGCTCCCGAAGGGTGGTTGGGTTTCTTTGATGTCCATCAAAGATAGAACCCTCTTCCATGTACAAAAATTTTAAGAATCAATTTCTTAAAGTCATCATTGACGAGGCCGGTCGTCACGAGTTTCATGATGCGGCGGGAAATCCTTTGTTCCCCTTTTATTGGACAAGGAACCCCAAGAAAATAAAAGCCTACTCGGTCGGTACGATGAACCCGGTCGATTTGGAAGCCGTTCACATCATCAACGCTATCCCCCGTCGCCTCTCTGCCTGCAACTTAGTCGAATGCTTTCGTCATGAGGATTGTGAAGGAAAGGCGTTCGGTATGCCGGTGCTAGCTCTTCGAGCGTCCGGGAACGGGTCGCCCCGACCGCCCTCCGTCCTCCTATCATCAAACGTGCATCCTCTACCAGTCGGATGCCGATAGTTCCTCCGGCCGGCTCCCAAGCTTCTCTAGCCGCTACAAAAAAGAAAGGATTTACCCACGGCCAATATCCCTCGGTAATGACATAAAGCCGTCGGTAAAGGGTGGTTACAGACGACCTTTCGGTGGCTAAAAAGTCGTCGGTAATACGCGTGTCAGAAAAATTACCTATGGGTTCTCAGCCTTCGGTATTATCGAGGGGCTTTCGGCCTTCGGTATTATCGAGGGGCAAAGGCCCTAGGTAATGGTAGGCGAAACTCAATGGACTTAGCGATGACTTTGGGCAGTCGGTAACGTGTATTGTTTTTTTCAATGCAATTCGTTTCTGCATTATACCCAAAACCTGCAAATAAACAATCAATAATCACAAACATCAATTCAGCCAGCCAATTCATCAATTCAAATGCAATCATTCAACATTCATCAAGAATACTTCAATCATTCTAAGTTTCAAAAGTTCCTAAACACAAAACAAAGTTTAATAATAAAAAACTAACTTCAATATAACTTCAAAGTTTGAAAAGTTTCTAATGTCAAATCGAAGTTTTTAAATAAAAAACCTAACTTCAAATGTTTTCAAAAGCACCTAAATATCTAATATTCATCATAATCATCAGAATCATCATGATCTTGCACATGTGTGGTCTAGGAAGGCTGCTAAGGTGGACATGGCTACTAAGGTGGGCATGGTTGCTGGGATGATGATGGGGCGGACTGTCCTTGCTAAGGTATCAATGTCCTGACCAGATTTTCAAGATTGTCAAATCTGGCTAGAAGTGAATCATAAGCGTCTTTACTAACAACATTGTTGTGGTCAAATGTGCCGGAGGTAGATGGTTGATGTCTGAATATGACTCCTCTTCCAGCACTGTAATGGGAGGCAAGTTGTCCTACCCCATACAGTCGTCCTTTCTTCTTCCCCCCGATGACATCAACCCAACATTGAGTCCTGATGATTTCTTCGTCTGCATCTACTCTAGAGTTATCATCAGGAGGACCCCTCTAATCTTGCCTATGTCAATCTTGCAGAAAAATCTTCCTGTTAAATAACATAGAAAACGTTAGTAACATGAATTTGAAAGTGTGAAACAAAAAAAAAAAGAGTACAAAATTGAATGTTGTTAAAAAGTTTACTTACAATGGTCTTGTGAGACCTCTCATCAACATATTCGCCAGTCCCCTTGCGAAGATGAGTCTATGTAAACACTTCATCAACATGAACAGCCCGTCCAAGCTCCGCTGCCTGTAATATTTTAAAACATACGAATGACACATATTAATTTTAAAGTACATGATGTTATAGAGTTATTGATAAGAAAAGAATCAATATTTTTACCATACGAATCGCATGTTCATGTCTAGTGATTGATCCTCCAGTATGAAGTACACCACCTTTTTCTGAAGCC
>JAHCHA010012552.1:72129-104895 GCA_027742795.1 Vigna hirtella
AGTTTATTACTTGAACGATTCGGTCATACTTGCCGATTGAAAAACAAGTTTGTGACATCATATTTTGGTGTTCATAAATTTGTCCATCACAATTCTCCACCCACATGCAATCTTCTTAGTTCCAGACCCAAATCAAGCATTTTAATCGGTTCAAACAGCAATTAACTCATCAAATCATGCATAAAAATCAAAATCCCTAAATAATCATGCTTAAACTACTAAGTTCATATCAATCCATGCTTTCAAGAACCCTAAAGTTAAAATTGCTTGAACTTACTTGGGTGGAGATGCTAGATGAATGAAAATGCTTTAGGAATTTGAAGAAATCAACCCCCAATTGAAGTGATCTCACTAAACCCCAAACTTGGATGGAACCCTAGTGAGAAAGTGAGTGAAAGAGAGATTTTGTAAAGGGGGAAGAAGGAAAAGTGGAGAGAACTCTTAGACCCTCGGCAAGTGTAACCGAATCGTATCAAGTAATAAAACCGGTAAGACCAAGTATCGTTCTCCCCAAGGACTCACATCCTAGACAGTTATGTGATTTATTGATTATCTAAGACTTGTAGAACAAATTCTTGTAAGTTTTGAAAGCAAAATACTGAAAAGTAAATATGAATGCATGTATTGATCAATGGGCAAGAAGAAACAGAACACGTGGTTTGAAATATATGAATGAATATGTTGTTGGGGTTTATCAATTTCATCCTATCCACTCTCATGTAATCAAGAATTCATCTTTCTTCATTAATTGTTAATGCCACTTTCTAAATTACCTTAAACCCGATGTCTCGGCGAAGAAAGCCTAATCATAATCACTAGTTTACAATGTCTTGTTTCCCTAGCAATTACTCATGCATTACACAACACAGAAGCTTAAAGGCAACCAACCATCATACTCCTATGTCTAGGTTTATGCTACTATTGGGAGAGATTCCCCAGATCTAGATTTCCCCGTATGTGTCCATATCGACAAAATCAATAATTATGACATCGAATGAGTTAAACAATGCATGCTTAGAGCAAAGAGGAAAAACCCTAACAATTAATGAAAGAAAGCATGTATCTTTAAAAGATCTTGAAGAACAAATTCAAAACATGAGAGCTCCAAAGGATTACATTGATTCCCCAACAATAATAAAGGTTTAGTTCACCATATTCATGGTGAAACTAGATGAAATACAATGAAAGAGTGAAAGATAAAACCCTAGAAAGGTGAGAAAGGAGCGGGAGCATCCAAAATCCTCCTCCAAGGGGTGAAAGAGTGTGTTTTTTCTTCGTCCCAGCCAAAGATGACTGACCTAGATTCACTAAAACCTTATATAGTATTCTCAAAATTACAGAAAAGTAAGTCCAAGCCCATAAGAATGTCGCTCAGCGGTAAATGCCTGACTTCTATTCTGCCCCTCAACTGTAGTTTTGCCCCTCAACGGTGACTGCGGGTCTTCATAGTGCCGCTCAGCGGTAAATGGCGCTGAGCGGCACTTGCGGCTTCTTCCTTTTATGTACTTTTTCTTCCTTTTCTGAATCCAACTCCTAGCTCCTTCACTTCTTTCACTCAATTCATCTTAAAACCTGCAAAAACAAGGAAATCAAGCATAAAACCTGTCCAACTCTCTTATTTCCAAAACTTCAACAAAAACATGATTCCAAGCTAGTTTCTAAGTCATAAAGGTTGTCTTTAAGGT
Source organism: Vigna hirtella (assembly GCA_027742795.1). Lineage (NCBI taxonomy): Eukaryota > Viridiplantae > Streptophyta > Magnoliopsida > Fabales > Fabaceae > Vigna > Vigna hirtella. The sequence goes on from JAHCHA010012552.1 coordinate 73,815, forward strand.
CAAATTTAAGTATAAAAATAACAGTTTTTCAACTGGGCTAACAAGAAAATTGGTTTTTCTGGATCACAAAATCCTTGAGTTAAGTGAATCATCTAAACACAATCATTCTTCTCTTTTCCTTTTTCTTTTACTTTTCACATGCTTAGCTCAATGCTTTTCATATTCCCTTTTTTAAACCACCCAACAACCCCAAACTTGAACATTTATCAATACCACAAGATATCTTCAACTCAACTCAAGGCAAAGCTTTTCAAAAAGGGTTTTCTATCATGTTCAAAGCTAAGGGTTCAAAGGATAGAACACATTGTGCTCTCTTTTATTGGGCTAAAATCATTTGGCTAATAAAAGGTAACAACAGATGGCCTTGATCATATGATACATACAAGTGATTCAATCATAGAAACCTAGACAAAGTCATTCATGCTTTTAATGTAATAACATTCATTCACAAAAACTCTAGAGTTCAAAACCTCACATATAGGCTCATTCACCTTTCCACATACACATCCTACTTAGCATCATAATCACAATCACAACATCATGCATTTGTTCACATAGCTCGTGAACCACCACCTGTATATCAGCTTATAGTGCACAATCTCAACATCAATCCATATCCAAACATCATCAAGCAATACTCATCATGCATAAATCACAAGCAAACCATCATAGCAGATAAAGTTTCAAACTGAGTATATCACACCCTATTCTAATAACATAAGCAAATAAGTTCAACAGTACAAAACAAAAGATAACAAATTAGTAAATGCTATCTCAGCTCCTCATCAACCGATGTTGTCATCTGAATCTTCCTCCTCTTCATCATCCTCAGCATCTTCAAAAGCATCCTCATCATCCTCATCATCCATAGCTGAAGCTTCAGTTGCTCCAGCTCTGCTGCCCTGAGCTTGCTCCTCTGGCCATGCCACCACATTATGAAACTCATCCATGGTCCACCTATGTGTTGGGGGTGTATCATACATCCCAATAATCATCTCTGTTGTGGCCACATGCCCTCTGCTATAAGAGACATATACATGTCCCTCATCTGAAATGGCTCTACCTCTTGAGGCTCTGCATATGCCTGTCCTTGTGGTGGTCTGATGACAATATATTTAACACCAAAAACGGGGCCAAAAACTTGTTTAACTCTCGGCAAGTGTGACCGAATCGTATCAAGTAATAAACTCGATAAGACCATGTATCGTTCTCCCAAAGGACTCGCGGCCTAGTTAGTTATATGATTTCTTGATTATTTAAGACTTGTGAACAAATTGTTATAAGTTTCAAATGCAAAAGACAAAAAGTAAACATGTATGCATGTGATGATCAATGGGAAAGAAGAACACAAACACTTGGAACGAATTAGATGGATGAGTATGTTGTTGGGGTAATCAATTTCATCTTATCCACTCTCATATATTTTAGGAATTCATCATTCTTTTCATCAATGTTAATGTCACTCTCCAAATTACCTTAAACCCGATGTCTCGGCGAATAAAGCCTATCCTTAATTACGAGTTCATACAATTCCTAGCATCCCTAATAATTAATTTTGAAGCACAGAAGCTTAAAGGCAACCAACCCTCATATCCCTATGTCTAGGTAATATGCTATTGGGAGAATTTCCCCAGTTCTAGATTTCCCCGTATGTGTCCATATCGACAAAACCAATAATCATGACATCGAATGAGTTAAACAATGCATGCATTGAGCAAAGAAGAAAAACCCTAACTAATGATGAAAGAAAGCATAGGTCTTAGATTAAGATGTAAACACAAATTCCATATATGAGAGCTTCAAAAGATTACATTGATTCCCCAACAACAAGAAGAGTTTAGTTCTCCGTCGTCATGGAAGAACTAGATGAACAATGGAATGAAAGAATGGAAGAGATAGAAAAACCCGAGAAAGAGAAGAGGAGAGCCGTCACCATCTCCAATTCTACCCCCAAGGGGTGAAAACTGTGTTTTGCGTCTTCTCCAGCCAAAGATACAAAACCTAGGAAGTCCTAAAGCTTATATACTATTCAAAATATTACAGAAAAGTGGGCCTAAGCCAAAAATAATGGCGCTCAGCGGTAAACTACCGCTCAGCGGTAAGTGCGTGTGTTGAATTCTTCCCCTCAGCTGCACTTTCACCCCTCAGCGGAGCCAACGGGTGTTCATTAGTGCCGCTCAGCGGTAAACTGGCGCTGAGCTGTACTTGCGGCTTCGCTTCTTTTGCACTTTTTGAGTTCTTTTCTGATTCCATCTCTATCCTTCTTCACTTCTTTCATCAAATTCACCTTAAAACCTTCATAAAACACTGAAATCAAGCATAAACCTGTCCAACTCTCTTATTTCCAAAAATATAAACAAAAGCATGATTCCAAGCTAGTTTCTAAGTGTTAATGGTTGTTTTTAGTATCAATTTTAAGCATAAAAATAACAGTTTTTCAACTGTTACCATTAACTTTATCTCAACACAAAAGAGAATGCATGCAACAGCATGTTAAGCTTCTACCCATCATACACCATGTTATATCCCAAGTTAAAACCCTTACCTCTAGTTCCAAGCAAGCTTCCAAAGTCCTTAGATTTCCTCCCTTCACTAGACTCCAAGCCCTTCTCTTCTCTAGGTTCCTCTTCAAGTTACGTCCCAAGCTCCAAACTAGGGTGACTCTTTTCTTCTCTCTCACCAACTTGGTTGCTCTCCAAAAGTGCCTCTCCAACTCACGGTTCTCTCTCTCTTTTCCACTCTCCAAGTGTTTGTTTTTCAACCCTACTAACTTAAACTTACTCACTTAAGTAGAAACTAACTCTAAACCTCACTAACCCTTCACTAACCACTGAAGGTTACTCTCAAGGACACCCTATACCACTAACTTTATATTCTCATTCCTAACTCCTCGTTATCCCAATAACCTCACATTAATGGTGATAAGTGGTAGTGTTAAAGTGCATCCATAATATTAATTTAGATAGCCTACAACTTTTATTAAATGGGTAACCTCCCAAGGAATTCAAAGGTCACTTACAATCTTTCCAAAGCTAAGAGAAACTGTGCCCAACACCCATGCAAAGTAGAAAATACACTACCCTGGAACCTTTCACGTAACCAACATAAAGGCACCACCATTTCCCTAGCTTTTCTCTCTCCAACCATCCAAATTCACATATATTAAAATAATGTAAAGCAAAACAAAAGAACCAAGAACATAGGAATACTACCTCTGCAACATGTAAATACAACCCCAAAAATTCAATTTTTCTCTTTCCAAAGTAAAAAATATTAATACCCCACATACACTTTCTCTTTCCTCATAAAAGTAAGAAAACTAAAAGAAATAAGGCTTTGGAAAGCCATTCACGTTGATGCATGCCAATTCTTCATGGCCAACCACATTTAATTCCCTCTTTCTTACCGCAATGTAGGACCCACATGCCAAGGTGGAACTTAAAAAGAGATAGGAGTCTTTTTGGTCTTACGAGGGCTTGAACTTGAGACCAGCACACACCCATTTCATGCACACTCACAACAACCACTAGACCAGGCTCCATCCGCTGATATAATAGCGCAAACAAATATACTTAAATACTCTTGCAACCATTTTCGAAAATTAATATAAAACCAATATTAATTTAATTTTCTTCCTTTCCTTAAATATTTCTCAACATTGTTTCACATCACAATTTATTATTTAATACCACAAAATCAAATACTTAAAGTAATAAATCATTTTATTTATATGGGTCTTACATCCTCCACCCAGTAACTGTTCTAGTAGGAATTAGCTCATTTTTCTCATTATCAATTACTGTCATCCCACCTTTCTTTGGCACTACCTATATTGGATTTACCCATGCACTATCAGAGATAGGATATATAATGCCAGCCTCCAGAAGCTTCAAAACTTCTTTTCTCACTTCCTCCTTCATCATAAGATTCAATCTTTTTTGTGGTTGAGCAATAGGTCTATAATCATCTTCCATAAATATTTTGTGCATGCAAAAAGTAGACTTATTCCTTTGAGATCTGTAATTGACCATCCAATAGCTCCTTTGTTGGCTTTCAATACTCCTACCAACTTTTCCTCTTCTAAAAGAGATAAAGAATTACTAATGATGACCGATTTCTTACCACCTTCCTCTAAGAAAACATACTTTAAATGTGGTGGCAATACTTTCAACTCCGGTTTCTTTTCCTTGACCTCTTCCTTGGTATCAATCTTCTCAAACTTTTCCTCATTTAATGGAAGTTCTTTTAACACCTCAAGGTCTTTCCAGCACTCATCAATTAATTCTTCTTCCTCTTCATTCAAATCTTCACATGCGTCAATAAGCGTCTTCTCTTGCACCATACAAACTTCATCAAGTGTATCAAACTGGAAACATGCTTTATCATCCTTAGGATGTGACATAGCTTCAAACAGGTCAAAATTCATTTCTTCTTCTTGAACTCTTACTTTAAGCTTGCCATTCTCCACATCAATTAAGACTCTCGCCGTCTTCATAAATGGTCTCCCAAGAATGAGAGGCACATTCACATCCTCCTCCATCTCCATGATAACAAAATCCTCCTCCATTCTCCTCCTCCATCCTCCTTCATTTCATAGATCTATCTGCTAGTTGAAGAGTCATCCGTGTAGGCTTGAGTTCCAAACGTTCAATCTTCTTAAACATAGAGAGCGACATCAGATTGATACTGGCTCCCAAATCAATTAATGCCTTTCCAACAGAGATATTTCCTATAGTGCAAGGAATGTTGATAGCACTACAGTTTCCTTGTACTTCAATGGTTTCTTCTTCAATGTATTTCCTTTTCTTGGTGAGGAGTTCCTTCAGAAATTTAGCATATGAAGACATTTGTTGAAAAGCTTCAGAAAAAGGTATGTTAATCTCCAATTTCTTGAAAATTTCCATGAACCTCTCAAACTGTTTTTCCTTCTCCTTCACAGAATAATTCTTCGGGTAAGGAAGAGGTTTTTCATACACTTCTTTCTTTTTTCTATCATTCTCTTCCTCTCTTTTCTTCTCTCTCTCCTTTTCTTTTCTCTCACACTCCTCTATTTCTTTTTCTTCCTCTACATCTTTCTCTTTTTCACTCAAGCTTTCTTTTTCTTTTCTCTCTATTGTTCTCTCATCTAAAATTCTGCCACTTCTAGTAACAACGGCTTTGCATTCCACTCTCTTACCACCAAAATCTTCCACCTTTTGAACTAGATGACCAATTTGCATCTCCATCCTTCTGAGTGCCGATTCAATGTTTTTATGATGAGATACAGACATCTGCATCAACTGTTGAAGTGTGTCATCTAGCTTTGTAATTCTTTCTGACAGAGAGAATTGTTGCTGCCATTATTGCTGCTGTAATGGTTTATTGAATTGTGTAGCAGCTTGCCCAAATTGACTTTGTCCCATGTTTGGATGAGGTAACCAATCATAGTTGAGATTACCTTGATAGAATTGAGTGCCCATGTAATTAACTTCTTGTCCAAAATGCATCCTGCATGCACTGAATACAAAACCCTAGAAATTCTGTTAGAACAAAACAAAAATAAAAAGATAAAAAGATATAAAAATTAAAATCAAGTCAAAGCTAATCAATAATCACACAAATAGATTAGTTAAACCACGAGTCCCCGACAACGACGCCAAAAAACTTGTTAAGACTCCGACAAGTGTACCAAATCGTATCAATTAATATAAAATGGTAAGACCAAGTATCGTATCCCAAAGGACTCACGACCTAAACAGTTATGTGATTTCTTGATTAAATAGAACTTGAAAACAAACTCTTTTAGGTTTAGAATGAAAATACCGAAAAGTAAGTATGCATGCAATTTGATCAATTGGACAAAGGTGCAAAGATGAACGAGTTTGATATTATGGAATGAATATGTTGTTGGGGTTAGATTTCACCTTGTTTACTCTCATGTATATGCAAATTATACTTCTTCATTAATGTTAATGTCACTCTCTAAACACTTAAAACCCGATTCCTCAGCGAAGAAAGTCTATCCTTAACTATTAGTTCATACGATTCCTAGCATTCCTAAAAATTAATTATGAAGAACAGGAGCTTAAGACAACCAAAACTCATACCCCCATTCCTGAGCAATATTAATTATGGGAATAATTCTCCATATCATGGACATGGTGAAACTAGATGAACAATGGAAAAAGAATAAAAGATAGAATCCTAGAAATTGAAGATAGGAGCTTCCGCATCCAAATCCGCCTTCAAGGGAGTGAAAAGTGTGTTTCTGAGCCTATTTCATCGAAAGATACGAACCCTAGAATGTGCAAGTCCTTAAATAGAACATAAAAATAACAGAAAACGGGTCCAAGCTCAAGGGACTAGCGCTCAACGCCCCACTAATGGCGTTCAATGGTGTGCGGGTCAGAAGTTGCTCTCAGGGTCATCTCAGAAAAGCAAGCAAGCGTGGTGCGTCTCATCATAGTTGCGCTCAGCGCCCCTGAAAAGGGCGCCTGGGTGCGAGGCAAGAACATCTTGCGCTAAGGGCTCCAAAAAAGAGCAGCCAAGCGTGAGACAACTTACTTTGGCGCTGAGGGCCCCCAAAGTGGCGCTCAACGCTATTGCGATCTCTCTTCTTTGATGCTTTTCCATCTTTTCCTGAGTTCCAACTCCTAACTACTTTCAAATCTTCTTCCAAATCATCTCAATTCCTGTTGAAAACACTAAAATCTAGCACAAAGCTATTACATTCACCTTCAACTCTCTTATTCATCAAAACCATGATTCCAAGCTAGTTTCTAATTCAAAAAGGGTGTTTTTAGTAAAAAAATCAAGTATCAAATAACGGTAACTCAACCATTATAATTGACCACCCACATTCATCAAGGGATGAGGCTCCCTCATCCAGACCTACTAGAGGAGCCACTAGGTTGAAATTTTTGAGATTGTTGATAAGGGAGCACTGGTTTAGCTGAACCTACAATCTTAGAGCTTCTACTTTTTTATGATGACAACATAATTAATAACACATGTGCTGTTATGTGTTGTTATGTGTTCTTTATGTGTTACATGTTCTATTACTTACATGCTATATGTTTTAATCATTGTGTAAATCTCTTTAAAGCATTGAGAACATGATTGTGTTGATACATTACATTTCACTGTCCTATATAATTGATTTTATTGGTGAATGCATGTCTGATGTTTTATAAAAGGAAAACCACAAGCACTTATGTTGAACTTTTAATTGTGTGGCAAAACAGTAGTTTTAAGTCGACTTCATTATAAAGTAAGTCGATTAAAACTCATGGCTTTGCACAAACCATTTTCAAAGTGTGCTGTGAGATTTTCAAAGTGAAAGTTTTTGAAAACTTTGTTTAACCGTGTTATATAGTCGATTACATGCAACCTGCATTCGACTAAGTCTGTTACAGTTTTAAAATTTTGTTAATGCTTGTATTAAATGTTACAATGGCTATACTTTTAAATATGTTGACCAAGCATTAAATGAGATTCGACTGCATTAATTGTACATTCAATTAACTACATTGATTGTTGTTAACTGCTTTAACTAAATTGTGGTATTCGACTACATTAGTAGCTAAGTTGATTAAAATGCGTCTGAATTGTGAAAATCTATAAATAGACGCGAATCTGTTTTCTGCAAGAACTTTTGTGAATCTAACAGTTTGTGATATCTTTTGTAGAAAGTGCATTCTTACAGAAAGAGATAAAGAGCTCCAAGAAACAAGAAGTGACCATGGTGATCATCTACTTGTGGATTCTTGAAGAGCAAGTTAATTGCATGTACAAAGACTGATCATTTCTGCACATTGGGTATAACTGAGAGATCAGAGGCTACAATATTGTGAAGATTAGATTGAGGTTCCCTGTTGTGATTACAGGAAGAAGAGCGTGCTGCGTTCTTGACTATGAGGGTGGCTCAAAGGGTTTGGACTGCAGGAGAGGGGATTCTTGCTGCTAGTCTGTTTGTATATGCCTATATTTTGATTAGAGGGTCAGAGAGGTGTTTTATATTTTTGACGTGGATATCGCTATAAAAGCCTTGTTGTAAAAACATTGATCATTATAGTGTATTTGCTTCCTGTGGTGGAAGGACACTGGATGTAGGCTTGGCCGAACCAGTATAAAAACTCAGCGTTTGATCTTTCTATCCCTACTTTATTATATTCAGTCGACTTTGTATTTTACTCATTCGATTATATTTCGCTACACTACAAAGTCTTTTTCCTTGTGTTTCAAGAAAGTTTTGAAAGTTCATCCTTTTGTGAAAAAGATTTTTAAAAGACTCTGATTATTGAGTTTCACCAATTCACCCCTCCTCTTGGTATTGAAACTAAGCCATTCTATTTTCAATAGAAACAACTGATGGTCAGAAGAAATAGTGGTGAAAGGACACCTGTGGATGTCAATGTCATTACTGGTGTGGAATCTGGCCCAAATGCAGATGCCTTCAGATCATACCTTGGAGTACTGGCCCGTGATAGGATTAATGCTCTTACTCCATCTTTTGAACATTTGTCTGAGGTTGATCGAAACATTATATGGAACGATCTATTGGTAAGTTAATTAATATCATTTGTTTATAGTGATAATTTTATACTGATACAACTTTATTATGTTTATTGCAAACGACATTTGATAGAGTTGATCATTTATTGATGATAGAGTTTATCATCTATTGTTGAGAAATTTCGGGGTTAGTATAGTTGATGAGGAGACTTGGCACCTCTTTGTACAGAGTCGGACATCAGAGGAATGACAGGTTAGTATAGTTGATGTTTATTCAATTTCTAATTAACAAATATATATGATATGAACTAATTAATTCAATATATGTGACAAGCAACAAGAACCAAAGCACAAGGAATAAGTGCTCAAAATAAGAAACCCCACCTATTATCTCGTGGTGGGTATAGGAAGCTTGAAGAGAAAATCCTCAAGCAAAAGGCAGAAGGTAGACCATCATCTGAGGGTGGTAGCCCCCAGCCTCCTTCTCCACCTTCTCGGCATGAGAAGTGGAAGTTGGCTCGTTTAAGATCATTAGCGGACTACTCTTTTGAGACTGCACAACAAATATCTGAAAGAATTGTAAGTTATCACTATTCCTAAAACAATAATAGTTTCATTATACATACTACATTGAACTTTTTAAAGAATAATGGTGCTTTTTTATGTTACATGACTTCTTAGTTGAGCAAAGCTCCCAAGGTCAATTCACTACAGAGGGTCGCCAGGATATTCTTACTACTGCAATTGGACGACTTGAGCACCCTGGACGTGTGCGTGCTGCTGGTATTGGAGTAGGCATTCGAGATTATTTCTGGAGTTCTTTGAGTCATACTTCATATGCATACAGCGAAGAACAAGAATAAAGGCTGACACAAGAGATCTCAAAAAAGCTTAGGGCAGAGCTTAGGACGGAGCTTAGGGCGGAGCTTAGGACATAATTGTATGATGAAGTCACTACATAAGTGACTGACAGAGTTATGCGCCAGTTCCAGCAGCAATTTGAGAGTTATGAGATGCGCCCGCAACCATCTCTAGTACAGGAACCTATTGTGCCTCCCATAGGTAAAATCAATAAACATTTATGTTCAATAATTTATTATTTTTATAATCTAACCTTTAATCTAACAGGAGAAGCGGGAAAGGAAGTTGTTCAGCACCAGCTGTCCTAGGGGATGACATGGACGATGCTAGTCCATGTCTGCTATACGTTTTAGATGGTACCGGGACGATGCTGGTAGCTCGTGGAACAATGTTTAAGGTAGCGACTGTTGTTCATGGTATGGAGCTATCAGAGGATGAGGTGAAGGTCTATGTAGACGACATTATCATACCAGATGCCTCAGTTCCTTTGCCCACATATGAGATTTTCACTGTGTCAGAGACATTCCAGTCTTTTATCACTTGGCCTAAACACTTGGTTGGTTCGGTTTCTGACCCCCCGATATGGACTTCTACTTTAAACTTTTCAATTTTAAATTTTACATGTTATTGATGTCAAAACTTATCCTATTTTTCCATGTAACAACAAACGCATGGACAAGAGAAGATTCGTTTATCTGAGGATGATCCTGTTGGTGCATTGCAGCAACTTTGTGACATCATTGGAGATGAGCTTGTGAAGGTTGAATATGATGCTAATGTATTTGGTAGAGGCTCTGAGGTCCCAATATACATGCATAGCCAAGATGTCAAGGAGCTTGCGTCGGGAAGAGAAGAGTTGAATATTACATTAATTCAGCTATGGATGATGTAAGTTTATGAGCAATTATTTATATAAAGTTGATGTATATATCAAGTATACTTATATCAAAGGTAATTTTTGATTTCAGGTATATGTTTGGTGTTAGTAACAACTTGGGGTACAATGATCTCTATGGGTTCATTGATCCCCAAGTCATTCACGAAGCAAATGATTTTGATTACATCACAACATATCTCACCAGCATAATTGGAAGCGGGAAGGAAATATATTTTATTCCTTATATATCTGGGTAAGTGAAGTTTGTTATTCCTTATCAATTTCAGGCACCATTGGCAACTACTTGTTATTTCCGTACCATAGAGCTATGCTTTGTGGTTCTGCTCATTGCAGAGGTCTCCTCCCAAACATCTCAGACAAGTAGTTGATTGGTAAGAACCTCAATGTTTGGACTTTTTTTGTTATATAAATGAATGCTAAAACTTTTTTTTATTTAGTTCTATTGTAGCACATATGATGTTGGTTGGGAGATCAACTACTAACGGTAGAAAGCTTGCATGGATTGCTCTCAAGGTTTGACATATGCTAAAGTCATACCTTCTTATAGTTTTTTTTGTTTTAATGATTTTCACTAACTATTTATAAATGTGATGATATATTGTAGTGTAACAGACAGAGTGGGTCATATGAGTGTTAAGACTCCGACTAGTGTACCAAATCCTATCAAGTAATAAACATGGTAAGACCAAGTATCGTTTCCCTAGAGACTCACGACCTAAACAATTATGTGATTTCTTGATTAAATAAGACTTGAAAACAAGATCTTTTAGTTTAAAATGAAAATACCGAAAAGTAAATATGCATGCAACTTGATCAATTGGACAAAAGTGCAGAAATGAATGGATTTGATATTATGGGATGAATATGTTGTTGGGGTTAGATTTCACCTAGTTTTCTCTCATGTATATACAAATTCTACTTCTTCATTAATGTCAATGTCACTATCTAAAATACTTAAAATCCGATTCCTCGGCGAAGAAAGCCTATCCTTAATTATAGATCATAACATCTTTCGTCATCCCTCATAATTAATTCTTACGAACAGAAGCTTAAGACAACCAGAACTCATACCCCAATTCTTGAGCAATACTGCTTTTGGGAATAATTCTCCAAAACCTGAATTGTAAGATACCTTCCAGTACTCATGGAAATCATACATCATGCTAATGAATGAGTTAAACAAAGCAAGCATTGAGCGAAGAAGAATTACCCTAACAATTAATGAAAGAAGCATAAATAATCAAGAATCAATTCAATACATGAGAGTTTACAAAGGTTTACATCATTTTCGAACAACAAATAGAGTTTAGTTCACCATTGGAATGGTGAAACTAGATGAATAATGGAAAAAGAATGAAAGATAAAACCCTAGAAGTTGAAGATAGGAGCTTCTGCATCCAAATCTGCCTCTGAGGGATCAAAGAGTATGTTTATGTGTCTATTCCGTCCAAAGATACAGTCCCTAGGACGTCCAAGTCCTTAAATAGAACATAAAAATAACAGAAAACAGGTTCAAGCCCACGAAACTGACACTCAGCGCCCTACTTAGGGAGCCCTACTTAGGGATCATATGACGCTTAGGGTCAGCTCCGAAGGCAAGCAGGAGTGGTGCGACTCAAGGAAGTGGCGCTCAGCGACCCTCCTTTCTGATGCTTTTCCAGCTCTTCTTGAGTTCCAACTCCTTTCTACTTCAACTCTTCTTCCAAATCATCTCAATTCGTGTTGAAAACAAGGAAATCTAGCATAGAATCATTAAATCCACCTTCAACTCTCTTATTCACACAGAACTATGATTTCAAGCTAGTTTCTAAGTCAAGAAGGGTGTTTTTAGTATCAAAATTAAGTATCAAATAACAGTAAATTCAACCGTTATCAATGAGTGTGGATACTGTGTAATGTATTGGATGACCCACATTACTCGTGCCCATATCACAAGAGGCTAGGAAATGGTAATATTTAAATTTAATGAATTTTGATTTTCTCCAACATTTGGAATTCATATACACTAATTAATATCAATTGTCTTGTGCAGAGATTCAAGACTCCTTCTCCACTTCTTGAGAAGCCACTTACATTCCTGAGGAAGGCATTTGGAAAACATTTAGTTAGATTATATAATAGTTCATAGTTATTAGATTTAAAATACATTAGAACATATTGATTTATAGTTATTAGACTTTGTACATTATATTTTAAACATTATGTGATGTAAATATTTAATATTGTGTTGAATCTGTGTTGTATATATTGTGTTTGATATGCAAGTCTATTTTTATGATAGTGGATATCACAAAAACAAACCTGCTATTAAAAGAAATTGCAGGAGAATAGGCCTCGGTTGTGGCCAAAACTGAGGTAGAAAGCCTACATATGGCTTCGGTTCAACTACAACCGATGCCATAGGGTGCACGATAATTTATTTAAAAAATAAAAATAAAAATAGCGCTTTGGCAGCGGTTTAAGCTAGAACCGTTGCCATAGGTCCAGGTTATTACCTCGGTTGCTGAAGAACTGAGGCAGTATCCTTCAACATATTACCTCGGTTGTAACCGAGGCCAAAAGCCCCCATCCTTTTTACCTCGCCCGTATATACCTCGGTTCAAAAACCGAAGCGTATTGTAAAAAACAATCGCTGTCATTTCCCTTCGCTACACTAGTGATAAAACCCCTTCGCAACTATACTAAGTTGCTTGGGGCTTGGGGGACTTAATGTACTATATGTTATATATCGGTCGGCCCTTTCAGAGGTTGTCCCTAACTCACTACATACGGTTGTACGACAACACAGTCAGCAGGTAAGTTGGAAAACATTAATGGTTAATTAATGGGTTTAATGACCGTATCAAATACGAATACACGATATTAATGAGTAATTAACAAGTTATATTGCCTAAAAATATATTTTATTAATGGATAGTTAGTAGGCTTGATGATTATGAAACCTATAAATACGTGGTTAATGTCCAGCTAGAGACACATTTTGCCAGAATCACATTAAGACTCGTTCAAGAAACATAACTGACTTGAGCGTCAGAGTGTTTTCTGCTGGTTAATCTCAAACCGAGAAAGAAACTTGGAAGATATTAGACAAGTGATTTTATATATTAGAAAACTAAGTTTACCTCTTACCCAAAACTTTAAATAAATGAATATATGATTTTTTTTATTATATATTATTAAAGATTACTTTCATTAAAACTATAAATTCCATGTTTAAATTCCTGTTAATCTTCTTCTCTTTTATTTTCAGGTACATAACTCTTTATAATATTATAAAAAGTCGAGGAAGGATTCGTCAGTCAAATTGTTCTACTTTACTGAAACTGAATTCCATTCTTCTTTTAAATGTGTTGAAGTGAAAAGATGAGAGAATAAAATTAATGTAAATTATTTAGTAAGAGAAAAAAAAAGTGATTTATAAAAAAAGAAAAGATTCCTTATATTATTTTATACTAAAAATTGTTACCTCTTTCAACTGTGTTTTTTCTTAATCAAAGACTTATTATTTTCAGTTTTTATACATATTTGTAGTCTCTCTCTTTTTTACTTTTCTCTCGTTCAGATCAAACAGTATTATGAGTGGATGAAAAGAGTACGATGTTGCACTGAGAATCAGTAGATGGGTGTCGTGCGTGGATACTTATCAATCAAAAGTACAAGTTATCACTTCCCAGTACGGTGACCCTTCGGTCAAAAGGTTTACCACATCTCTTTCACTTTTATCTTTTAGTTGTTTTCCTTGAAAAATAAAATTAGATTCAAATTTTGTTTCGGAAAATCAAATTCTAGCCAGTTTTCCAACAAAAAACATAACCAATAACAGGTTCGCGTCATATTTTGCACAATTTAAATAAATAAAAGTGGGTCAAGTTTAGTTTAGAATTTTAAAAAAAGTTTAATACGATAAAAATTCGCCACATTATGTTACAAAAACTGATTAACTAGTTTTAAAGAAAAAGCTCTTTTTAAAATAAACAAGTTCAAATAGGTGTGGAAACATTATTGAAATGTTAGTTTACATTTATCTAGTAAATTGCCGCGCCTGATATGCATATTTTAAGGGTTTTAATATATATTCTTTAATATATCACTGATATTCTTTTGAAATAAGTCATAAATATATATGACTCGTAATATTAAGGTAATTTATTTAACTAGAGTTATATTTGTTATATAATTCATTGTGAATTGGATTAATATTTCAAAATATGTTTAAATGCGTTCTTAATACCAATGCTTACAATTTCATTTCATTTTAATTATTTACGATTTCTCTTTAATTATAATTCATAAAATTTAATTTCGTTTAAAATAGTCTCTATCAATGTATAGTTTTGATCACATTTTTACCAAAAATAAATCTAATTATTATAGCTAGATATATGTTATATAAGTACTACAAATGGAACTTTGTTTTTAAAATGATTGTCAGACCTCGAAAAGTTAACCCAAACCCCACCTGTTTAATCTCATTTAATGCGCCCAAAATCCTGTTCAGATTCATTTAAAACCCACCCAAAACTCTGCACACTGACGCCAGGTGTCGAGAATGGAAGGTTCAAAAATCAGTAGTGGGAGACAGGTGTCTACCAGGGAGCGCACGTCCGTTAGGACGTGGGGCAGACAAAAATGATTTCTGAAAAACCCTGCCCACTCTCTTCTGCATGCACCTTCGCCATTTCCAAACTCTGACTTTCCATTTCTCCTTCTTCTCTCTAGCAAACTCCCCCTTCTCTCTACTGTAACTCATCCTTCTCTTCTCCGAATCCCATTTCAGAAACCGTAGAAGAATTCCCGTCGTCGTGAGCTTCATTATGGACCGAACAGTTCCAGATTCTGAAACTGGTAAGTTTCTCTTCTTCGTCGAGCGTTCTTTTGTTACATGCAAAGCCAAATTTCGGTTGCATGAAGGGGTATAGCCTAAGTTATTCTTGATTTTTATGGTTAGATTTAGTTGGAAGAATTAAGTGATCTTTGAGGGTAGAAAGCCGTAGACGGACGAACCCGAAATCTTACGTTTAGAACGTTTCGCTCACTGATCCAGGTAAGGGAAGCTTATTTAATTTAATTGACATTTGTATGTTGCCTTACTGTATGAACGTCCGTTGATTGAAGGAATGAATATGATGCATGCTGCTTGATGTATATGATGATGGTTGATATGTATGAATGTGAATATGAGTAATCATTTTGGAGTATGAATTATAAATGTGGAATTCTATAAAGTCTGTAAATTGATATTTGATATGAAGTTATAAGGTATGAACTGATATGTTGAAAACTTGAGTTGAAAATAGATGAAATTCTGAAATATGAAATTCTCATTATGATAATGTACGTTCGTTATCGAACGGTCCTCTACCGTTCGGTTTGTTCTAGTAAATTGTTTTAAAATGGAACTCTTTCATTTGGAGAGAATTCTAGTCAAGAACGAGCGTCCTCATGTGGAAATACTATGTTGAGCGTTCGGCTCAGCATAGTAGTACCCTGATATCTGAAATAAAGTAATACCTATATATAAACCCGCTTATTTTAAGATTAGTAGCGCTCGGTCTTACACCTAGCGTTCGTACTAAATAGTGTTCGGTCTTCTACCTAGCGCTCGTACTATTGTATAATCAATCTTGATAAAATAGCGTTCGTCCAACTGTAGTAATACTTTCTTTTACCATGTTCGGTCATTTACTGGCATTGGATTTCCGAATGTGAATTATTCTAAATCTGGTCCTTAACATCTTGAATATTCTTCTTGCATTGGATCCGGCCTAAGGCCTCCATACTTGACTTATTTCTTAAGTATTGGTTTGAACTCAAGAGAGTCAGTTCATTCAACTGACTCACGTGGTAAATACCGTTCGTCACATATTGTACTATTTTACTCGGTTCATTTCGTAAATCCAAAATTAACTCTCTTCGTCTTATTCTGTTCTTAACGGGAGAATTACCGATCTCTTTCTTATCGTTCGTCCTCGTTCTGAAGAGGGCTGAACGTTCGTTACTTTATGTCCTTGTAATTGATGATGAAATTGATAATAAAGTGGAAGATTATAAAGGATGAACAGTATATGAGATAAATAAACGCTTGTGGTTTTGAACGAGCGTTCCAGGGAGGAACGACTCATGTATTGAATATTGGAATCGGTAAAGTATGACTGTGGTTATGCTAATGCTGGCAGTTCATCCTGATGTTCCGTGAGTACTCGTCCTCATGTAGAGGGGGTAGGTCATGTGTGGGAACGGCAGGAGGTCCTAGTCCTTAGGGGTACTTTGGATAGGGCTAACCTCGGGTGGCAGCTGTTGAGTGTATCCCAGTTACTACATCACCCGGGTGCAAGAACGCCTGTAGCTACACAGATTCATACAGTCCGGACGGTCCGTCTAATGATAGTTTTCGTATATATATATATATATATATATATATATATATGTATGTATGTATGTTGAACCATTCTTGTGTTGTTGAAATGTTTAATTTATATGTTGATGTGTGAATTAAATTACTTGAGCTTACCCTGTGTTTTCCTTGTGTTGTCCTGTCCTTGTACGTCCGTCTTGTCATTGCGATGATCATCCGTGTGGATGTGAGCAGAGGGAGACGCCTTGTTAGAAGAAGTGATTGAAGAGGAGAACTTGGTGGACGTTGAAGTTAAGGCCGAGCCTTAGATTGTCCGGTTGATTTTGAACGTTAGTTGTTTTGTTTAGATCGTTCGGTAATTGGTTTTGTAAACCGTTCGATCCTGTCTTCCTTTCTTGTACTGTTTAATTGTATTCAACTCCGTACTTAACACCGTTCGGCTGTTGAACGTTAATTTTAGTGTAAGACTGCACTGTTAGATTATGAAATGTAATTAATTCTATTATATGGTGATTACTGTATTTTTGGGATGTTACAATGATCAACATTAAAATTAAGAAATAAAGTGTTGTATGAGTGTTTAAAATAGATCAAAATTAGTATAAAATAAAGAAACATATTTCCAAATTATAGGATGAATACTTTTTATTAGATTGTGTTTTTTCAAAACTCAAATTAAAAGTTTATTTCACTTTAATTATATATTAATATAAATAATTTGATGTTTTATTTATATAGAATAAGATCAACGTAATATATATAGGTTTAGGGTTTGTGTAAGATGCCAAAAATCAATTTCACTCTCCTCTTATAAAGGTGTTGAGTTGAATATAGTGCTCGCAAGAAATTAAAAGAAAAAAATTTAGAATAAGTGATAACTTATATATTTTCATTGAATTATATTAAATGCAAATTTTCTCTAAATTTTAATCAACATGTAGCTCCATTTTTAGTAAAATAATAATTACTCTTATTTATAAAAAAAAAAACTCTTCATCATATTTTTTTCAGTGCATAAAATTTAAAATTCAAATATATAAACTGAATTCCTCTCATATAATATCAGTAACTTTTTCAAAAGAATGGAATATGCCACCAAACAAATATATGACATTTTCTTAGCAACAAAACGTGGTTGAATTTTGTACATTCAGATACCTCTTGCTCAACTTGCACTTCCACATGGTTTTCGGCTTCTTTGAAACAGCTCCAAGTCAAGACCTAAAGTAGGTTCAGTAATGAAATGGACAATTAAAACCAATAAATAAACAAGAACAATTCAAGGGTCAATGCACGATTGCAAAGGTGAGAGTTTGAATATTGATTTATACTTATTATTTTGGATTTGTCAACCATTTATGCCCTTTGATTGCTCCCTCAGTTTTGAAAAAGTATGTGCAAATCATTTAATTCAATATACGTCAACCTAAGTTTTGTTTTCAATATTTACGCTTCGGGTCATTTAATTAACCCAAGTGGACCTCACTTTTCCTTTGAAAATCTTGAAAGCAACAATGGTATTGCTATGTATCTAAGACTTTGAATTTCAATCACAAGTGTGTTTCAGATCACGATTAGACGTCTTAACAGACTTTTTTGTAACATAAAATCAATTTTAACATTTATAAACAAATTCAACTTCAAATGCAAATCTGTGGTAAGATTGTTTGAATTATAATACATATCTTTTTCAAGAACCAATCATAATTCCAAGTTGAAAGTAAAAGCAATAAGTGGCTTCCATTTGTTCAATTTCACCGTGATTTTGGAGGTCAAAATCAATTTTTATAGCTATTCAAACACAAACACATTAGCATATTGATTTAAAATAAATTATCGTAATTAATTATTGCAATAATAAGAATTTTACTGTAATTTTTTTGAAAGAATTTTTTTAATTAATTTACAATATAAGGTACTCCAATAAAAATCAAATCTCAGGATGAAAACAAAATGTATGAGTGTAACTTTCTAGAAGAAATTGTTAGCTTTCAGATCAATTTGATGACAAAATCAACATAACATATGACTGTTTGTGTTTCTTAATTAGTAGTTCAAGAATAAATTATCGGCGATGGAACTTTAAATATAAAATAAACCATAATGAAAAAAATAGATTATTGTGTCGTCAAGGTGTAGGGAGGGTCAATACACACATAAATCTCCACACAAAAGATATTGTCCGTTTTGGGTCAAAGCCTCACGGATTTGCTTTTGATACCACTCCAAAAGGCCTCTTACCAATGGAGGTATCTGATGACAAATTTATGAACACCGAAAAACGGCGCCAAAAACTTGTTTAACCCTCGGCAAGTGTGACCGAATTGTATCAAGTAATAAACTCGGTAAGACAAAGTATCGTTCTCCCAAAGGACTCACAGCCTAGTTAGTTATATGATTTCTTGATTATTTAAGACTTGTGACCAAATTGGTATAAGTTTAAAATGCAAAAGACATAAATAAACATATATGCATGTGATGATCAATGGGAAAGAAGAACACAAACACTGAACGAATTAGATGGATGAGTATGTTGTTGGGGTAATCAATTTCATCTTATCAACTCTCATATATTTTAGGAATTCATCATTCTTTTCATCAATGTTAATGTCACTCTCTAAATTACCTTGCGAAGAAAGCCTATCCTTAATTACGAGTTCATACAATTCCTAGCATCCCTAATAATTAATTCTGAAGCACAGAAGCTTAAAGGCAACCAACCCTCATATCCCTATGTCTAGGCAATATGCTATTGGGAGAATTTCCCCGGATCTAGATTTCCCCGTATGTGTCCATGTCGACAAAATCAATAATCATGACATCGAATGAGTTAAACAATGCATGCTTTGAGCAAAGAGGAAAAACCCTAAGTAATGATGAAAATCATAAATATGATGTTTAAACACAAAATTCCATATATGAGAGCTTCAAAAGATTACATTGATTCCCCAACAACAACACTAGTACAGTCAGGGGAAACGACAGCGGTTATTTTTATCTATAGGTAGCGGTTTTCGAACCGAGGCATATTCAGGCGAGGCAAAAGTCTAATACTTTTGGCCTCGGTTGAGAACCGAGGCATAAAAGGAGAGGATTTTGCCTCGGTTCAGCCTTAACCGAAGCAGTAAAGTTTTTGGTTTTTTTAATTTTTTTTCGTAGGACTTTATGCCTCGGTTCCCTTGAACCGAGGCAGTATGTTGATAACAGTTGAAAAACTGTTATTTTCATGCTTAAATTTGATACTAAAAGCAACCTTTAACACTTAGAAACTAGCTTGAAATCATGCTTTTGGTTATATTTTTAGAAATAAGAGAGCTGGACAGGTTTATGCTTGATTTCAGTGTTTTATGCAGGTTTTAAGGTGAATTTGGTGAAAGAAGCGAAGAAGGATAGGAATGGAATCAGAAAAGACATTAAAAAGTGCAAAAGGAGAAGCCGCAACCACCGCTCAGCGGCAGTTTACCGCTGAGCGGCACTCAGAAACCCACGTTGGCTCCGCTAAGGGGTGAAAAGGCCGCTGAGGGGAAGAAACGAACTCGCGCACTTACCGCTGAGCGGTAGTTTACCGCTGAGCGGTACTATTTTGGGCTTGGGCTTAATTTTCTGTAATTTTACGAATAGTATATAAGCTTTAGGGTTTCCTAGGGTTTGTATCTTTGGCTGGGACGAAGCAAACACTCTCTTTTCCACCCCTTTGAAGGAAGATCTTGGATGCTCAGGATACCTCTCTATCTTTCTAGGGTTTTATCTTTCATTCTTTCAACATTGTTCATATAGATTCACCATGAATATGGTGAACTAAACCTTGTATTGTTGTTGGGGGATCAATGTAATCTTGTGAAACTCTCATATATGGAATTTGTGTTTAAAAATCTTATTTGAGATACATGCTTTCTTTCATTAATTGTTAGGGTTTTTCCTCTTTGCTCAAAGGATGCATTGTTTAACTCATTCATTGTCATGATCATTGATTTTGTCGATATGGGAACGTACGGGGAAGTCTAGATCCGGGGAATTTCTCCCAATAGCATATTGGTTGCCTTTAAGCTCCTGCACTTCAGAACTAATTACTAGGAATGCTAGGAATTGTATGAACTCGTAATTAAGGATAGGCCTTCTTGACAAGGTAATTTAGAGAGTGGCATTAACATTGATGAAAAGATTGATGAATTCCTAAAGTATATGAGAGTGGATAAGATGAAATTGATAACCCCAACAACATACTTATCCATATAATTCATCCCGTGTTTGTTTTACTCTTTTTGCCATTGATCACATTCATGCATATATGTTTAATTACTGTCTTTTGCATTAAAAACCTACAATCAATCGTTCACAAGTCTTAAATAATCAACGAATCAAATAACTAACTAGGCCGTGAGTCCTTTGGGAGAACGATACTTGGTCTTACCGAGTTTATTACTTGATACGATTCGATCACACTTGCCGAGGGTCAAACAAGTTTGTGGCGCCATTTTCGGTGTTCATAAATTTGTCATCATATGTCCCACTCTACTGCCTCGGTTGTAGCTAGAACCGAGGCAGTAGACTTTTTTTTTTCTCATTCGCAAGACTTTCTGCTTCGGGTGTGACCATAACCGAGGCCATAAGGGGTCTTTCTACTTCGGTTATGACCTGAACTGAGGCATATATCCTTGTTTTTTTTAAAATGAGGTCTGTTTCTACAACATTCCCAACCACAGAAACAGACCTGCATATATTTTTATAGCCAGAATAGTCCAGAATAATGTAGAAACGTATATTTTAAATGAAAATTATATTAAAACATAAATATATTGAATGGAATCATAAATCAACTTCTTAGAAGCATAAATCAATCCAATGTAATCGTAAATCAAGTTTCAAGCATAAATCAATGCAATGTACAAAGTTAAACTTATAATAATGTAGAAAAGCATAAAACAACTTAGAAACATAAACTTAGAACTTACTATATCCTAATATCTACTACATACTATTATATAAACGAATTACATATTTAGCAAGTGTTTTCCTCACAAGTTGAATTGACTTCTTTGGAATTGGAGCAGTCCTATTAAATCTCTGCATAAAACACAATGATTTCAATTAGTGTATATGAAATCCAAACTATAGAGAAAATAAAATTCAAACCTAAATATTACCGTTTCCCATCCACTGGTGTAATGTGCACAAATGATGGTCATCATCATAAACATAACGTAGTAACCACATTCATATGACCTCATTTGTCTATTACACTACAATATATCATCATAATTATAAAATGTTAAGTAACATCATTTGAATGGAACCAAATGTAACAAAGTATGGACTAAAATACCAAACCTTAAGGGCAACCCATGCAAGCTTTTTAGCTGTATCAGTACATCTCCTAGATAAGATCATATGTGTTGCAAGGGAACTATTAAAAAAATTCCTTTAGCATACATTTATATAACAAAAAAGTCGAAACATTGAGATTCTTACCAATCTACCACATGTCTAAGAGGGCTGGGAGGAGACTTCTGCAATGAACAAAACTAGACAGCAGTGTTCTCCGGTATGGAAAATTGAGTATTTACTTGTCTTGAAAGAAGGATTTTTGAATGTGGTGAACCATTGTATGGATTGGTGGAAAATTGAGTTACATCTTATTTGCTTGAGGACAAGCAAAGTTCTAAGTTTAGAGTTATGATAACAGTTGAAAAATTGTTATTTTTATGCTTAAAATTGATACCAAAAAGCAACCTTTAAGACTTAGAAACTAGCTTGAACTCATATTTTTTCTTTAATACCAAACCTTAAGGGCAACCCATGCAAGCTTTTTAGCTGTATCAGTAGATCTCCTAGATAAGATCATATGTGTTGCAAGGGAACTATTAAAAAAAATTCCTTTAGCATACATTTATATAACAAAAAAGTCGAAACATTGAGATTCTTACCAATCTACCACATGTCTAAGAGGGCTGGGAGGAGACTTCTGCAATGAACAAAACTAGACAGCAGTGTTCTCCGGTATGGAGATCACAAGTAGCTGCCAATGACACCTGAAATTGGTAATAACTTAATTGTCATATACCAAAATTAATAAATGAAACTTTAAAGTTAACAAACTTCACTTACCCAAGTATATAAGGGATAAAATATATCTCCTTCCCTATTCCAAAGCAGGTGGTGATGTATGTTTGGATATCATCAAATTTATTTCTTTCATGAGTCATGGAGGGGTCAATGAACCCATATACATCGTTGAACCCCTTCTTGTTACTAACATCAAACATATACCTAAAATGAAGAAATAATCTTATATAAGTAAGTTGATAAAATAGAATTTTATAAAAAAGTTTTCATAAACTTACATCATCCACAGCTGAATGAGTGTAATATTAATTTCTTCTCTACTCGACGCAAGCTCCCTAACATCTTGATGATGCAAGTACAATAGGATCTGAGCTTCTCTTCCAAATGTAGTAGAATCCCAGTGTACAATCATCGGCGCATCTGACATGATTTTAGCAAGCTCGTCTAATGCACCAAGAGGGTCATCCTCAGATAAATGAGTCTTCTTCGGTGTAGGACTTCCCTCTTGACCTATCTGCTGTTAAATGCAAAAATGGTTATGTTATAACGTCAATTATAAGTAAATATTAAAATTGAGAAGTATATAGTACGAGTGTTTACCGGGGGATTAGATACATCACCAACCAAATGTCTAGGCCAGGCGACAAAGGACTTAAATGCTTCTTCCACAGTGAAGAACTCATCTGTAGGCACAGGAAGAACAACATCTCCTATGACAACTTCATCCATCGTGACCTTGAACTCATCTTCTGAAAGTTGTACACCATGCACTACAGTGGTTGTCTCATAAACTGTACCACGAGCCACTAGCATGGTCCCAGTATCAGAAAGAATATATAATTGACATGGATGAGTTTCATCCATGTCGTCCCCTGGGGCACCGACAGCTGAACAACTTCTTTTACTGCTTCTACCTGTCAAATTAAATGTTAGGTTATGCAAAAAGTAAATTAGTAACCAAAAATAAATAAGTTTACCTGTAGGGGGCACAACAAGTTCCGCCATAATCCTCATAATGCTGCTGGAACTGGCGCGCAACCATTTCAGCAACTTCATCATACAACTCTGCCCGAACCTTCTTTGTGATCTCCTGCGTCATCTCTTTTCTTATGTCCTCCTTCATCTTTTCGTATGAATATGGACGCGAGGAAGACCCAAAAAACTGTCGTATGCCTATGCCAGTCCCAGCACCACGCACCCGTCCTAGGTGCTCAGGTCGTCCAATAGCTGTGGCAAGAATATCTTGACGACCTTCTTGTGTGAATTGACCTTGGGAGCTCTGCTCAACCAAGGAGTCCTATCACATAACAAAAGTTCAAAATCATTAGAAAGATCTATGTAATATATATAACAAAATTAATGTAAAAATATAAGAAATGACATCTTACAATTCTTTGAGATATTTCTCTGGCAGACTCGGAAGTGTAGGAGCCCGATGGTCTTATACGGGCTAACTTCCACTTCTCGTGCCGAGATGGTGGTGAAGGAGGAGGAGGAGGGTCACCACCCTCAGAAACTGGAAGTCTACTATCTGACTTCTGCTTCATTATTTTTTCTTCAAGCTTCCTATATCCACCACGAGACAGTAGGTGTGGATTTTTATTCTGAGCGCTTATTCCTTGTGCTTTTGACCTTTTTTCCTGTGACAAAATGAAACAATTGTCATAGTAGAGAATTATGAATGATGAATTGAATGATTTTACTGCACTTACCTGCCACGCCTCGGATGAACGAAGCTCTACAAACTGACGCCATGTTTCTTCGTCAATTGCTGAATATTTGGAACATGGATTTTCATTACTTTTTGGTCCAAATATATATCTAGACGTCAATTTTGTTTTAAACCCTCGAAATCTTTCTGCAATTGCAGATAAACACCTATTCCTTAAGCTCTCGACGTTTGGCATATCAAATGTTATCTGCAACAAAGAAAGTAATAACCTTATATCAATATGGATTTATCAATATAATGAATGTAGAATTTGGAGCAATATTGCTTAACTTAACAATAGATCTTGCCAGATAAGATTCCGATCAGCCTCAGAAACATGGTCAAAGGATGGAGTAAGTATAGAGATACGATCACGTGCTAGTACTCCAAGGTAAGACCTAAATACATCTGCATTTGGGCCAGATGCAACTCCAGTGACCACGTCAATAATGACAGGTGTCCTCTCACCTGCATTTCTTCTAAGTATAAGCTGTCGTAACCTTGTTGCTCCTCTCGTCCGTCTAGAAGTGGTGGGGACTTCATCGCCTAACGAATGAGGTGACTCAGCCATATATTTGTCACAATAAATAAGATGAAAGATAAATAAAACACTTATAAAATAACATATATTATTTAACAAAAGCCATAAATATTTACACAAACATGAAATTCATACATAATCATATGGATTGGTCATATATATATTCCCTCATTGTGATCTTCTCGTATTGCTTGTATATCATCAATTAGAGGGTCGTCATCAAATTTATTGTTGTTTTAAATGGATGGTTGTCAGCGATATGAAGATTACTTAGATTCTCTTCTTTATCTTCAATTTGCCTTTTTCCTTGGAGAGCAACATACGAATGGTCAGACGCAGGATCTTTGACATAAAAAACCTGACTTGCTTGATATGCCATGATGAACAGTTCGTCTCCATAACCAACCTTTCAAATATCAACAAGTGTCATACCAGATTCATCTATTTTGACACCACTCTTATTGTCTACCCACTTACATTTGAAGAGTGCAACGGAAAACTTAGTGTAATCAACTTCCCATATCTCTTCAATTCTACCATAATATCTCATGGATCCAACTACAGGATTTTGATCTTTGGATGTGGAAAATTGTAGCGACTCAGCTTCTAGACTGACGCCACTATTTTGTACTATGCTTTTATCATCCAAAGTCTTTGTATAGAATGTGCAATTATTAATTTCGTAGCCTGTACAACATACAACATCAAACTTCAAGCCATTTGCTAACCACAACAAAGTCTCTGAGGACCGTGATTCTTTCGAAACTTCAGATTTGAACCAGGACAAGAATGTTCTGTTATGCTCCATCAACTGCCATTTCTCTGATTGTCGTGGATAGTTGTCCTTTACAACGGCTTTGTGTGCTTTCAAAAATGGGATCACTTCATCTGTGTTGTTTAATATGTACAGATGTGCTTGCATCAATTCTTCACGACTTTTCGTCACCACATTCACACCTCGGATGCTTTTACTTGTAGAATATCTATTCAACCATGTTGTCCGAGGGACTCCTATCGGATTTGCTTTAGTCATATACTTAGAGCAAAACTCAATACTTTCTTCAGAAATATATCTTTCAATCATAGAACCTTCTGGACGATATTGATTTTTGACGTACCCTTTCAAAATCTTCATATAACGCTCAATAGGGTACATCCATCTTAAGTATACTGGTCCACACAACTTTATTTCTCTGACCAAATGAACAAGTAAATGCACCATGATGTCAAAAAAGGATGGAGGGAAACACATTTCTAGCTGACACAGGATGATGATAATTTCGCTTTGAAGTTCATCTAACTTTGTAGGATCGATGACTTTACTACAAATTGATGAGAAAAATGAGCACAATCGAGTTATGGTCTGCCTAACTTTTTTGGGCAAAATTCCACGAATTGTCACTGGTAACAATTGTTGCATTAAGACGTGGCAATCGTGAGATTTCAGTCCAACAAGCTTTAAGTCCTGCATTGACACTAAGCTCTTGATATTTGAAGAGTATCCTTGTGGTACCTTGATACTCTTTAAACAAAGACAAAAACTTATCTTCTCTTGTCTGGACATTGTGTAACATGCAGGGGGCAAATAAGTACGTTTACCAATCTCTCTTGGTGCCAACTCTTCTCGGATCTTCATGTCAACCAAATTCAAACGCGCATTCACTCCATCTTTTGTTTTTCCCTGGATGTTTAGTAGTGTATCAATCAAGCTATCACAAACATTTTTCTCAACATGCATGACATCTATGCAATGTCTAACATCTAACTTTGACCAATATGGAAGATAAAAAAATATTGATTTCTTCTTCAAAGGGGTCGTTACAAAAGACTTCTTCGACGTTTTCCCAAATATATGATGTACTCTATTAACTTTTTCAGCAACTTCAAGTCCAGTAAGTGGAATGGGTGCATTGTCTTTCTCTTGTTCTCCATTGAATGCTTTCTTTAACCTTCGATATGGATGATTAGATTGTAAAAATCGCCGATGACGCATATATACTGTCTTCCTTTCGTGGTTTAATTGTTGAGCTGCAGTGTTTTCTTCAGATATAGGACATGCTTTATGACCCTTCACACTGTACCCCGACAAATTACCGTAAGCTGGAAAGTCATTAATGGTGTAAAATAACATGGCATGCATCATGGAAGTTTCTGAAGCAAAGGCATCAAATATTTCAACCCCATCAACCCACGACAACTTCAAGTCTTCAACTAGTGGCCTTAGATAAACATAGATGTCATTTCCAGGCTGCTTTGGACCAGATATCAACATTGACAACATCATGTACTTTCTTTTCATGCACAATCCAGGAGATAAGTTGTAAATTATCAGTATAATGGGCCAACAACTGTGATTGGTACTTAAATTACCAAATGGATTCATTCCATCAGTAGCTAAGCCAAACCTAAGATTTCTACATTCTTCACCAAATTGGGGGAATTCTTCATGAATAATTTTCCATTGCTTTGAATCAGCTGGATGACGAAGCAGCCCATCAGTTGTTCTCTCATCTGCATGCCATCTTAGGTTTTTAGCGTCTTTGGGATTCGCGAACAAACGCTTAAGTCTGGCAACTAGTGGAAGGTACCAAACTACTTTCAAAGCAGAACCATTCTTTTCTGTGTGACCACTATCTTCAACGTTGTTTTTTGACTTGTATCGTGATAACCCACATTTTGGACATTTTATCAAAACTTCATTCTCATTCCTATATAATATGCAATCATTCGGACATGCATGTATCCGTTTATATTCCATACCCATCGGACAAAGAATTTTTTTTGCATCATAATTACGATTAGGTAACATATTTCCATCTGGTAGCATTTCATTCAACAACGACAACAATTATGTAAAAGTCTTATCACTCCATCCATTGCTCGCCTTTAAATTCATGAGCCTTAACACCGCTGACAACCGTGTGAACTTAGTTGAACCCGCATACAAAGGAGTCTCCGCATTAGTGGACATCGTTTCATACACATGCGCTTGGGCAAAAGCTTATGCGCCAACATCGCGGATCATGTCCTCTGAGTTGTCTTCTTCTGCTTGATCTTCCATATCCATTGTGGAATCATAAACATTTTCAGTTGGAGAGACAGTTGGAAAGTCTGTTAATTCGCCGTGCCATATCCATGTTGTATAACTTCGTATGAAACCATCACAGATAAGATGTTCCCTAATATCAGTTGTGTTCAACTTCCTCCCATTCAAACAGTTCACACAGGGACATCTGAACTTCACTTCATCATCACCACTTGTACTCGCATTACGTTGCGCAAACTCTATAAATTCTTCTACCCCTCTCTCGTACTCAGTGCTGATGCGTGGTAAATTAATCCACCCCCTATCCGTACGCATGTTTACTGAAATTGTTTACACAATTTCAATAATCTTGAATGATCACTTTGATCGTGTTTGTATTCAAGGTGTGACCCTATCCCATTCAAGAAGATTCACTTTTTTTAGTTTATTAAACATATCAATTTTAAACAACATATCTTAAATTTCACGAAATTTTGCTAGCATTTCGCATTGGTCTTCAGTTACACAAAATGAAAGTGATTATAAATCACAATCAAATATGCACCCGAAGATCAATACAAAACACAACGACAAATTTTCGTGAAATTTAAGACATGTATATTAAAATTGATATGTTATAATAAACTATGAAAATGTTATTACTCTTCTTAAACTGTCCAATCGGACAATTCAAGATTCAATACTTGTAAATTATTATTACCATCTCCTCTATTTTCATTTGCAAAAAGTATGTTTGTTCAAAAAATCTGGAGATAGTAAATAATT
Organism: Vigna hirtella; assembly: GCA_027742795.1. NCBI lineage: Eukaryota > Viridiplantae > Streptophyta > Magnoliopsida > Fabales > Fabaceae > Vigna > Vigna hirtella. The sequence continues at coordinate 102,548 of JAHCHA010012552.1, forward strand.
TTTGTATTGAATCTCAAAGGGGAAACTAAGGCTAATTTACAACAACAATATATATTCAAGCAAACAAATAATTACATATGCAACATGTAATATATTCAACCAAACAATATATTCAACCAAGAGTAAATAATGTCATTTCAATTAACGTTAGGGTTTAGATACTTGCGTTTATTTCACTTGTTTACAACATGTTTCTCAAACCTTATTTGAATATTGTTTAAATTAACGTATCTCCCTTCCTTCCATGAGAGAGACTTCGTCTTATTTACAAAATTCAATGAAGTTATGATTATTTCCTATGCACATTACAAAAGTACATTTTTTTTTATGATTCGGGATATACTTATTACAAATTATGAAAGATTAAATAATATAATTAGTATTTTGAAGTTCATTTGTCTGGTAACCCATTATTACTACCATGGCTTACTTACTGTAGCTTTTTTTTACTATTTATGTTTACTTTTCAATATGGGAGAGAATATAGAACAATCAGAATACTTACAATTGTACGTTTTCCTACTTTCACATATCTCTTTCAATAATTCTCCACAAAAAAAATATTAACAATTTTAATTGGGTTTCATCAATGCTGATCTGTAAATGCATCATATGTCCTTGCTTCATAATTATCATCGCTAATCTACATTATCATTTTCGTGTTAGCTCGCCTTAAATCAATGGTGTCCACTACTTTTCTTTTCCTCCAACAACAAATCTTCAAAATTATTTGTTTAATAGGTTTGTCTGCCAGACATCAAAATATGATGTATTTCTTAGTCACTAACAATATTTGACATAAAGAGGTTACTGTGTTTTGATATAATTCGATCTTGCTATACTTTTTTAACATATCTGTAAACTTTGATTCGTATAACATATCTGTAAACTTTGATTCGTAAAGTAAAAAGAAAAAAAACAATGAACCAACCTCAATGCAGACAGCAAGATTGAAACAGCGTTGGAGGCAGTACCGACGGAGGCAGTAGTGGCGGAGGAAGCACCAGTAGGGTAACGGTGGCGCGACGGTGAAGGAAGAAGGAACGACCAAGAATGAGGACGACCAGGAATGCGCGAGCACTGGCAAGACCGAGGCAGGCGAGACCACTGGCAGCAGCAGTGGCAGAGGTAGCACAGACGAGGCACCAATGGCGTGACGGCGAAGGGAGGAGGCGCGACCAAGACGGAGGCAGGTGAGACAGGCGAGCAAAGCGGTGGCGCGGCGAGTAGTGGCACAAATGAAGAAGACCGTATACAAGAAATAAGAAGCTGTCGACGTAAATGGAGGTTCTACGAGATTTGAAAATATTAATTGAGCTACAACCTCGGTTACTCACACGCGAGGTAATATCCGCATACAGTATCAGTTAAAAGCAAGAACGGTGTAGAACGTGTGGCTAATAGACCTCGGTTCAGTGCCAAACCGATGCCCTAGGTCTGGCGTAGCAGGCAAGTAAAAGCTGAAGCAGGCGTAGCAGCAGTTGGAGCAGGCGTAGCAGCAATTGGAGCAGGTGTGGCAGTTGTTTAGGCATTGGTTCCCCTGAAGCCCGAAGCAATAGGACGTGGTTTAGGCATCAGTTTCCTAACAAACCGAGGCAGTAGGGAGTTGTCAGACTTTTCAGGCCGTTTCAGGTGAGAAGCAGAGGTGTATAGGCTTCGGTCTCGTCCTAACTGAAGAAATAGGTTGGGGTTTAGGCACCGGTTTCGTAGCAAACCGAGGCAGTAGGTAGTTGTCAGACTTCTCAGGCCCTTTTCAGACTTCTCAGACTGAGCAGCAGGGGTGTATAGGCCTCGGTTTTGTCTTAACCGATGCAATATATTCGTTCCACCACGGGTTGGATGGTGACCGAGGTATATAACCTTGTACGCTTTAGTTTTTGGATAACCGAAGCGTATATTGGGCGTAAAAATCTACAATTTTTACTAGTGCAAGAAGAGTTTAGTTCACCATATTCATGGTGAAACTAGATGAAATGCAATGAAAGAGTGAAAGATAGAAAAACCCTAGAAAGAGAAGAGGAGAGTCGTCACCATCTCCAATTCTACCCCCAAGGGGTGAAAAGTGTGTTTTGCGTCTTCTCCAGCCAAAGTAACAGAAAACCGGTCCAAGCCCATTTAGAATGGCGCTCAGCGGTATTTTACCGCTGAGCGGTACTAGCGCATGATCCATTTTGCCCCCCAGCTGCTGTTTTGCCCCTCAGCGGTGATTTTGGCACCTGAAAACTGCCGCTCAACGTCAAATTACCGCTCAGCGCCACTCGGTCACACTTTTTCTGCATTCTGGTTGCATTTTCAGCATTCTGGTTGACTGGTTGACTTTTCTGGTTGACTGGTTGACCTTTCTGGTT